>JABASF010001507.1:0-21508 GCA_019776145.1 Harlomillsia oculata | reverse complement strand
ACTAAATGATAAATTAATAAAGCGTGTATTGAGAATCTACTTCTTTCTTCTTTTTATTTACTATAATCAAGGCAACCGCGTTTTTGCAAAATGAAAACGCAAATTCTGGAACATGCTGCAACGTCATTTCAGGTGTATGCAAAACTTTTAAAATAGTTTTAAATGATTATATTTAAAACAGTAGATTTTGAAATTTTTAACTTAAGATTTAGAAACGGCGGTTTATGACACGACTAAATGTCATGTTTTAATAATCAAATGTTTCTGAGATTAATGGTGAGTGGTTTTCAGACTGAGAGACGACAATGCTATATATCGCTGGCGTGCGCTCAAGTTCCACTCAGCATCGTGATCAGTGAGCATCAGCAGAGATACTCACTGATAACTTATTATAATTCCTTATTGACAGCAATTTTATGCTGCCCAGTAACTGAACACTTCATGAGGATGAGTAAAACTTTCCACTATACAAACTTCCGGTGCAGTTTGTTCTTGCAGAAGTTCAGTAAACAGAGCCTACCATTACTTTAAGGATGGCTGCCATCACTCTGTCAATAAATTACCCTTCCGATTAATAATTCGGTTGTTTTTTGTATTGTCCACAAGCAACTGAGCACGTTATATAATTAGCTAATGGTCTACCTCTGTCAACATTTCTACTTATAGTTATAGTTATAACGACTAAAAGAGCGAATATGGAATAATACGTCAATTCAGTACGCATATGATTTTAGTTGCGTTTCGATTTAAAATAATTATAATTTATTTTTTATTGGCCAATTGTTTTTTTAATTTTTACTACAAAAATGTGCTACAATTTTTAAATTTTGGATTTTGAATGCCAATTTGAACCAATTTGAGTATCAGTTTATGAAAGAGAGGTGATCGAATTTAACGAATGAGTGGAGCGTATCCGTATCCATAGCCGTAATGACCGAATGCTGGAGCGGCGGCATAGGCAACATGGGCTGGAGCAGCGGCATAAGCAACTGGAGCTGGAGCGGCGGCATAGGCAACATGAGCTGGAGCAGCGGCATATGCAACTGGAGCTGGAGCGGCAGCAATGGCCTTAGGATGTGACAAAAAACAATATTAAATCGGTTTTCTGATTTTTGTGAAATGACGAAAAGCAATTATGGTACTCAAAAGTATAATACTAAGTGAGTTATATTTCACTAACAGTGCGAACGAGTGGAGCTGGAGCAGCAACGGCAACTGGAGCTGGAGCAGCAACGGCAACTGGAGCTGGAGCAGCAGCAACAACGGCTGGGGCAGAGTAGGAAACAGCAACTGGGGTTGCTACATGTTGCACAATTGGAGTGTGGGCAGCATAAGCGTGACTTTCGGCAACGGAGTAAGCAAAGTTTCCTCCGATACGGTCAGATTTGATGACAGCAGAATCGAAAGCTGGAGCACGAGAAATGACCGTGGCAGGGATGGCAGCTGGAGCCAAAAGTCCGGCGTTAGCAACGGACACGACAGCAAACAACGCAATGACAGCCTGTAATACAGGAGAAGAAAATAAAATCACCGTTTATACTAGTAGAGAGAAAGACACTTTCACACAACGACACAAATTCAATTTCTGTCACCGTTCCCACAAACATGATTCAATTTTTCATGGTGCGATGGGCTGTGGAAACGAAGATATTTGTAAAGTTTAGCTACCTTCATTTTGAGAAGTGAGGGAAGATTCACAAAGTGAACTGCTGAAGAATTTTGAGACGATTTACAAAATGTAACTGATGACTTTTCGTCACAGTCAAAATGCTTTTATACTCGGTCCATTTCTAGGAAGGGGTCACACCCTTGAAGTCGGAAAGACACTGACCATGCACATGCAAAGCGTTGTGCAAATGCGGATTCGTCCCCAAATTTGTAGATCAAAAGAAAAAAAATACATTTTTCCACCCGCCGCCTCTTGGATCGTTTACCTATAGTTCAATTCATTTCTTGTCGTCCATGTTACGCGTGCAGATTGTTACACTTTTTTTGACATTGCAACAATGAACAAATGAACACTGCAATAATGGGTTCGTGGTTCTGGATGCTGGAGGTAGATAAAATGAGATAGCCGTACATGCTAATCGTTCATTGGAACAAAGTAAGGCAAAAATTCGCTCAACGATGCCATGCCTTGAGCCTCTGAGTTCTGACTTTCTGACCATAACGACGGTCGTGTTGTCGTTTGCAAAACATTGTTCAACATGTCCAAAACTGGGCGTTGCAATTGCCATTCCCTTTCATGCGACGACGCCAGAGACTCAGTGGAGGTGGACGTTTTGTGCATGTGGACGTCAATGTCTTTTTGCCCCAGTGAGTCTGCTGCACAGTCGTTCAAACCAAAAGTTGATCCTATTATACATCCGGAATACCTTGCCTATTAAATTTCGTCACTATTTTAAGGTTTAGTCTCAGGGTTCCCGTTCACAATTGCAATTGTCATCTTCTTCAATGTATGTTTCACACTGCATTGTTGATTCATTTCATAACTCACCATGATAAACCCTTCAGCGTCGCGTCGGACTCGATACGCATTATGAAAGATATGAAACCCAACGCATAATAACAATCGTACAATCATCTCATTTCATCCACTGTATCATAGAATACACAATTACAACGTTGGCATTGGCAATGAATCCGTGTTGCAATTTTTTCTATGTCTCACTCAAATCAAATGTTCAGACGCACCCAATTCTGCGTCGATACTGACCCTGAGTCTTCTGAATGGACATTTGATTTGAGTCATTCAAGCGGATGACAAGGAAGTGGTGCCTTCACACCTTTCTTCTAGTGTACACACAGCTACTGTCTGAGAGTGTAAAGCTCAACATGTGCAATCGATTGAACTCTTCACACCTCACCTCATAGCATTACAATAGACAGTCTCATCCATTCAGTGTGTCCGAGTCCAATAAATGACAATCGCAATCTTGACACATTAGCACTAGCAGGCGATCAGTGTTTCATTGACAACTTTAGAATTGAAATCCTTAGTTGACTCAGCGCAATGAATTTATGACCTTGTCTAATAAAAACTGCTACTGTTGCTGACTCCTGAATGTGTCAATCATTTCAGTTTTATATTAACAATGCAAGCAGTAAGAGGTACTGGATGATTATGTTTTTCCTAACAGTCTGAAGGTACATGATGCATAATGACTGATGACGAAGAGCAACTGTACTTCAGAGTAAGTTTTTAAGTGAGCATGGTAATTTAAAGTTGTATTGTCATTACAGGTAAAGAACCTCTTGGTCATGTCATTTCCTATGATGCAGAGAGCAGATAATGAACCATGGCGATTAAATGAATTGATAATGAGATAATGAATAATGACAGATCAGTTGAACATTGGTATATAATTTTGAGCAATAGTGAATTTGGCTTATTTTATTTCATCAAATTTGCTCTGATCTTTGATGCCAATTATAGTATTTGAGAGATTCAGAAGAAAACCCGGATACAAAAGTTTACTGGGTGAGCATACTGGTAAATGTTACAGATTGGAGTGGAAAGAAATCGTTTACTTCTTGGCAACAATGAAGTTTTGGCCAATGAATGGGGTGGCGGCGGCACCGGTGTAGGCGACCGCTGGAGCGGCGGCGTAGGTCATTGGGGAAGCAGCGGTGTAGGTCATTGGAGCAGCAAAGTTGGTGTAGGCAACTGGCTTGCTGTAGACAACTGGGGAGGTGGCGGCATAGGTCATTGGGGTCTTGTAGGCAATTGGAGCACTGTAGGTCATTGGAGCAACAACGTTGGTCTTGTAGCTGTAAGCAACTGGAGCAGCAGCAGCATAGGTGTAAGATGGAGCAGAGTAGGTGTAGGCCATTGGAGTAGCAACGTTTTGGATGATTGGAGTCTGGGCAGCATAAGCGTGGTTTTCAGCAACGGAGTAGGCGAAGTTTCCACCAACGCGGTCAGACTTGATGACAGCAGAGTCGAAAGCTGGAGCCCGGGAGATGATGGTTTGGGCAGAAGCCACGGCGCCGAGGGCAAGAAGAGCAACGAAAACCTACAATGTCAAAGTAAAATTTAGTATATGAAGTCCGGCTAAGTATTTTTCACTTTATGATCACAATAATCCAGAATTTTGAAATAAAACTGTTACCTTCATGATGAAGAGTGTGTTGTGAAAATTTCACGAAAAGTCAGGGGATGAATTTGCAAGTGTACAAAGACAGAGCAACTGATGCCTGGACCCAGTCGCCGGTTGGCTTTTATACCTGAAGCATCAGTCGTGTCAGTCATGGTCCATCTCAGATGAGATTCGGAGAAAACTTCTGGAAAGAGCCTACGCCCTTCTCGGAGTCATAACGTGGCTTCGTGTTCACCGTCGTAAACAACTTCTTCCAGTTTCAGCTTTTCGCTACTCTACGTACCTCAACGTATTCCAGGTTCCAGAATGAATGCATGCAAGGAGCTACCTGCAGTGTTGTAGCCTGGAACTGGAACTCCTTTTAGGTTCTGGACATTGCAAAATCTCCAACCACTTCTTGAACTGAAGCATCGGAAGATCCTGAATTATGTCATCCTCGTAGTCAAATCATTTACGTTCATACGCATCAACGAATTCTACATTGTTCTACTTCTACTACCGCAACTATATACTTACAACCATTACAGCTTTACATACCTGTTCATCTGCTAACTGGAGAAGAGAAGAGGAGAACTTTACAAAAAAATGTGCCTGGAGTACATAATAGATTTTAATGGCAGTGGTTTAAGTTGTTACGTATCCTGCTTATCGCAAATATAGTCATAAATGATTACAGCACCCAACTCAAAGCATTGTAACTTCATAACATTCTGCAAACAGTCAGAAAAGTGATGCTACACGTTACATCGTGTGTTTACTATAATGTATCGTGTGTTCTAATGGTTGCAATTGTAATGCATCAGTATCTCGGTCACAGGTTCCAAATTGCCAATTCCTTGTAATAGAATGAGACACCTCAGTTAGTAGGTTGTATTTCTGCACAATCACCTTCCTCTCGCAGCGCTGGGCTGCTGGTTCATAGGACGGACACCTGAACGATTCCCTGTTGTTTCGATGCATCAACAAATAGATCAATATTCATTATCAGTACACTATAATTTGCAACGAAGCAGTTTGGCCGGGATTCGTTTCCTTCACAGGAGAAGATGCAAAAGCGAAGGTTAAGGTTATCCTGGAACGGCCTTGGTAAATGCGCCGGTTTGGAAGTTTGTAAATTGATCTTGTTGTTGTGCAATGAAAGTTGTGCACATTGAATTGAGAGAACAAATAAAAGCATGTATATTTTTACACATCTAATACTGAAAACGATCAGTTGATTTTTTAGTACAGTTTTTTTGATTTTGAGTAATTATGATTCAGTTGCTGTTCTCATGCACAAATTGTATGGTGAACTGGTTTTAATTGCAAACGGGTAAACAATGGTATAAATCTCCATTGCCATGCTTACTTGTGGTTTTCATTTCTTGTCCAGTCGTCAAAAACTGGAGGCAATAATTTTACAGAGTGAAGACCACACCTAATTTTTTTGCTGTAGATTTCTTCTTTGGTTCGCATTGGCAAAAGGATGATAATATTATGCTATAAACGTGAAATGAATACTTCTTTCGTTACACTTTTGACATGCATAATCTTGTAAAAGCGTCCCAGAGTCCAATTTGCATAAGATTCTTTTGATGCATACATTTTGACAAGTTGTTATACTAAATTGTCTTTTCTACACAGCACGATTCTTTGAAATAAGCGTTTAGTTTTTGTCTACCTACATGTATATAAATATTAAAATTCTCTTTCAGACTCAAAGTATAGCGTTTTCTGATTGATAGCAAAGGAATAGCGCCTTTTGCATATTAGCTTTATTTTGCATTCTTGACTCAGTAGGGAACATTGATAAAATCAAATTGACACGAAATAAGTTACATAATACGTCTGATATATTTTTTTGAAAGGTCGACCCACTGCACACATCAGTGCACGAATGGTCTAATATGTACAATGCTGACAGTATAAAAATAACCAAAAGATGTTCTCTTTACCTTCTTTTTAAGAAAACGTGGATTATTAAAGACAAGGAATGGTTTGATACAATTTTCGTTGTTTCCAAACCAGTCTTGATTTTAATGTTATTAGATAATGGAACAGGCTAATTAAGCCAGATTAATAAAAATGTGATACTTGTAAATAACATTCATGTGGGTGCCAGCATATCACACGAGAACGGTTGCACCTGTTTTGTGCAAGCTCAAACGTTTGGAAGTTTGGATCTAACATTGTACTCAAAAAACATTCCGCAATCTTTTTGCCATCTCTCCACTCGTGGATAATGGTCAAGGTCGTACGACAGTCGTGATTCGCGGATTAATTAGATTTCCACGCAAAAATAGGAGTAAAGAACGAAATGCTTCAATCTATACTCGTTTGTAATGACAAAATAAACTAAAGAAGCCTGTATGCAGTGCGGACAACTCCATTGTAATTATGATTATGCTATGCGCCATAAAACATTATAATGTTAAAAGTACATACAAGAAAAGATCGAATGAATGCTTATTATGGTAAATAATGAATGGTACAATGTCATGTATAAAATGCCCAAAATGATTTCATGCGTTTCAAATGAGATCTTAACATTGCAATCCAAACCGGTTTGGAAATCATACGAAATAATATCGTTTTTAAGATTTGATGCTAGGAACGCGGAAACTTGCAGAATAAGATACACTAAGTTATTCTTTATCCACGAAGCTCTAATTTGTTAATGTATGCATTGTAATGTCGTAGTCACAGGTACTCTAGATTCTTCTAGTAGCTTCTCTACGAAAATCTTTTGGAACACTAGTAAACTAGTAAGTATAGTATCATTTACTAATGGGATAGCAAATTGCTCATAGCTTTTGAGTTTCTTAATAATAAAGTGATTGAATGACATTAAAATAACATAAAATATGCATATTTTACAAAGGCGTTTAATGTTCTTGTAATCATTCCACTTTTTTGGCTTTTTCATGAGACATTAATAACAGTATCAATATAATGTAGGATGTTGGTGTACAGATTTGAATACCATTGAAAGTATTATATATAGTACAAAATATGAAAACACTGATTGTCGTACAGGATTCCAATTTCAAATTATAGATGATGATTACTTTCCATATTGAAAAACAACTGGAGCAGCACCGTAGCCCCAAGCTGGAGCTGCAGCAACAACGGCTGGGGCAGAATAAGAAACAGCAACTGGAGTAGCGACATGTTGCACAATTGGAGTATGAGCAGCATAAGCGTGGTTTTCAGCAACGGAATAGGCAAAGTTTCCACCAACACGATCGGATTGAATGACAGCAGAATCAAAAGCTGGAGCCCGAGAAATGACCGTGGCAGGGATGGCAGCTGGAGCCAAAAGTCCCGCGGAAGCGGCGGACACAACAGCCAAAAGAATGAAAACCTATACCACAAAATCGGAATATGTAATAAACGAATGGCTCACGAATGAAATTACTTTTGCGATTCGAAATTATATTACCTTCATTTTTCCTGATGAAACGGGGAGCTGTGGAAGAATATTTTTTGAAATTAAGTTATGATGGTTTTGAGCATTGTCTCAAATAGCCTTCAGCCTTTTATAGTCGTCAAAGCCGCCTGGAACGTGAACACGCCCTCTTAGAAAACGATGAGCCAAAGTATTTTTCTCTCCAGCCAATATAATGATGTCGCAGGGGACAGTATTGTTGAAGGTAACAATGTGATACAAGTTACTAAACATAATGGACACGGTGCTGTTACCAGTTACCTAAGAATCCATTGATTGTTTTTGTCTTTAACGTTTTTTTTATTTTCCATTCGTTTCACATCTAAATGCCATAGCAAGCTTTCTTGTTATGGCCAAATGGCACAAAAAATCATTGAGCTTGTAACACCAAATGAAGATCCGTCGCGTCTCGCGTCGTCGTCATTCAACAATGCTCCAGCAGTTCTCATTTTCATGACATGACTCACGAACGGCACATGTTCAGGTATGAGGTACAAATGGAAAAATCAACTAAAACAAAGGTTCTTGTAATGAAATAAAAGTGCATGAACGTGATACATGAAACAAAGAACACTGTTAATATTAATTAACCATTAATCATGCTTTCTTTAGAGACCCTGGACATTAATTTAACATTTAATATGACAAACAATAAATGAAGCTTCCAATCCAAACTATATCCAAAAAAGTCACATGAAAAATGTTGAATCAAGAAAACGGTGATATTTCTAGTAAATGAGCACTGTCATTTTTTTGCAGTTGCACAAAAACGATCGAGTTGTGTAGTAGTACTTGCGCTCGTTGTTATTTCATTAACATTGAGTGTCTATATTTACAATTTAGTATCAGTACTTCCATTTTTGTGCTGAGCTTGTTTTGATACAGTGAGATTTAGAGAAGAATTTCCAATAAAGTAGTGCGTACGCAGTAAAAGAAGTCGAACAAGGAAACGTTGAAATAGAAAAAGCGCCTTGACCATGAATCAATGGCAAATGCCCACTGCACTACATAGTACAGGTAACATTGTAGACTGAATGAATGTCGCAAAGACTTTGAACGAAGCAAGATTGTTTTGCTTCGAGCCTTTACATTTCATTTTACATTACCTGCTCATGCAGCAGCACAAGGAAACCAAGCTTTTGGTATCTAAAGGAAAGGTAATCGTTGTCTTCTCGTTCTGGTCTCATTACATGAGATCGTTTGAACCACACCCATGCGTCCACCTTAACGTCGTCTGCCTAGCATGAATATGCACTAATGAAACAAATACAAAAACTAAAATCAATTGTTGAGGCAACTGCTTACTATATAAGATAATACTACTACAGTAGTCATACTAATGTAGTAGTTTATGTTATCCAGTGAAATTTCGGTACATGCTCGTGAAACCTGAAATTGTTTACAACGATAGCTAAATAAACAACATGAAGCTGCGTAAACAAAATCGGTGCATAATAATTACACATTATACAGTAATTATACAGCCCACGTGTCCACCGATTAAAACAGCAAAGCTTCCACTTCACCTACGCTCCATTGGTCTTTATTATTGTACTTTACCCTAGCTTTCGTACGGTTTTGACAGTTTATATGACAATAAATAAACAGTAATACCATGGTACATTTTTAGGCACCTTGTATAGAAATAAATCGCAGATCTAATATATTTATTTCTTCAATTGTCATTTAGCTCTTTCATATTAGACATTTCTCCATTATACTAGCATCAATTTGACTTTTGGTTTACATTATTGGTTTTCGATGAAATAATTTCCAAAGAATTACTAAATTACTAATCAAAGAATAATTAGAGGCTGGTTGGGTGGTTCAATCACTGAATATTTAAGTCGAAGCTCTAACTGACACTTGAAAGCATTCCAATTCCAATATAAATTACATTTTACTCTAATAAAAGAACAGCGCATAATTATTGTACATTACAGTTACACAGATGTTAACGAAAAACGACAGGAAACCGCCTTTATTTACTGAGCTTCGATGTGATTTCCGGTACAGCTTTGAAAAGATCTGCAACCAAACCAAGATCAGCTACCTGGAATATCGGCGCATCTCCATCTTTGTTAATTGCAACAATAGTCTTGGAATCCTTCATTCCTGCCAAATGCTGGATGGCACCAGAGATACCAATGGCAATGTACAATTCCTGTGACCCGCAAATTTTGTTATATTCCACAAAATGTCAAATGAAGACATTACATGTTTAAAATAATTAAAATATCAGTGATTTATTATGATTACCGGTGCAACAATCTTGCCAGTCTGTCCAATCTGCATGTCATTTGAACAAAATCCGGCATCTACAGCCGCTCTTGATGCGCCAACTGCCCCTCCGAGTTTGTCCGCTAAGTCATATAAAATCGAAAAGTGCTCTCCGCCTTTCATTCCACGGCCTTTTCCAAAATTTAAATCATTTTTTATTAAGCAAAATATAAAATATAGTTACACAATTTCCTATAATCTCTACTAGGAACGTCAATTGAAGTTACCTCCTGATATGACGACCTTAGCAGCAGTCAATTCCGGCCTGTCACTTTTAATCACTTCTTGTTTCACAAATTCAGAAAGCGACAAATCAGTTTTAACGTCCGGTGCTTTCTCAAGAGCACCATTTCCTCCAGTTGGAGCGGCAGCAGGAAACGCCGTCGGCCTGAAGGTCAAAACTTGAACTTTTTCCAACGATTTCACGGTAAGAATTGCGTTTCCTTTACCAAACGACAAAAACATTTTAAACAACGAAATTGACTTCTATAAAAATTCAAGCATAAAATAAGAGTTAAAGTCCTACCCGCATAGATAGTACGAACAAATGTATCCTTGCCCTTCACACCGACCACATCAGATATTGGCGAAACATTCAGTTTTGACCCGAGTCGAGGCATAAGTCCCTTCCCAAATGCACTAGCTGGAGCACACAAGTGCGTAAATTTTTTCGACTCCTGTAATGCCAAAATCAAAGGCGTAATGCGTTCCACAAGAAATCCCTTATACTGTTCGTTATCAGCGACAATAACTGAATTGACCCCTGCAACTTTTCCTACATCTTGCGCAACCTGTACAACAAAATCAGTCCTTGATGTGAATGTCATATGTCATACATGAATCAGTTCATTGAGTAACTAAAATGAACAATACTTGGTTAAATAAGTAAGCTATTAATTAAATTAACCTTATCACAATTGGTCCCCGCCACAAGACAAGTAACCGGTTGTCCCAATTGAGTCGCAGCCGTAACGGTATTAAGCGTAGTTGGCTTTATATTCGTATTATCGTGTTCCACCACTACAAGTGTGGATTGCAGCCTCCTCAAACTCTACAACAAGTCACAAATACATTAAATCAAGACAACAGAAATGAGATATAAATAATTAGCTAATTGAAAATGGACGATAAAGAACAATTAACTGAAATGTACCTGATTCCACGATCCACGAGTCCCAAGTCTAGTGCAAGCCAACATTGTGATGACGAATGATGGAAACGGAAACTGATGACGACTGCTCACAATGGCTTTTTCAAGTCTTTTTTTGAAAAATAAACTTTAAAAGGCAACAAAATACCCCTGTTTGATGCACTTTGGAGTTTGGACTTTTGTGAGTTGGACAGATGATCTGAGAGTTGAGTATTTTGAGTTTTCCACTTGCACAGCTCTCGAGTGTCAATTTCGCTCGCTCATAGAGGCCTGTCAACGAAGCGGGCAATTGAATGGTGCACAATACCGAGAAATCATTTGACAATTCTCTTTAGATTGAGTCATTCGTTAATTAATTACTGAATTAACTATTTTTTAACACTCTGGATTTGGATTCTTCCCAACTTCACACGTCTGTTTGAGTACAACTTTATTCCGTTTTCAGGGAGCGGCGGGATTTCGAACTAATTGTCAAATAAAGTAGAAAAACGAAAGGTAATTTGTACTTTCATTTTTTAGTAGTCTGTTGTCTGTCTGTTTGCGTTCAATTGTGTGAATCATTTTTCATTTGAATTGTTATTGGGTTTGTTGGTTTGTTCTTCTTTTAGGAGCTACGTTTAACAATGGCCGACCCTCAAAAACTGCGTAACTTAAAAATTAAAATAGGTGTAGTTAAACGGTACACCAAGGAGAAACAAAGCTATGAGAAAGAGGCGGATGATCAACAAAGGAAGATTGATAAATTTGTTGAAGACGGCAAAGATGAGTCATTTTTGAAACAACAAAGGGATTGCCTTAAGGAATCTGTGATGATGGTTCCGGACATTCAAAGAAAGTTGGATGTAAGTAAAGTATAATTGTTTATTTATTTAAATCTGAATTTTGATGAGTTTGTGTCACATTCACATAATGATAATTATATTAATAAACTTTTATTATTGGTTAACTATTAATTATTGATTATTATATATTTGTGTTTCAAATGGCAGGAAGCCGTTACGGAATTAAAAGCAATTATAGCGGAAGGGTCTGAAGCATTTGGTGAAGAGGAGTACGGAATTGCCCTGTCGGCTATAGAAAACGCCATACCCCATATGTCGGCATAACAGTAAAATGAACCAGTGATTTTGGACTATTTGAACTTTGTAGTGATCAAAGTCCTACTTCCAATATTTACTGGTGTGATTTAAAATATTCCGTCACTAACATATATGTTATATTTAACGATACATCATTTACCTTCAGTAATATGTAATAAATTTTAACACGTTCTTAATACTGTGTTTACTAATTTATTACTAACTATTAACTATACAAATACTGACACTTACGAGGGCGCACACCAACATGTGGCAGGTTATTTGCGACGCCGCTTTGCACAACGAATGTCCATCGTATAAACTGTCCAACAGTTTCTAGATTCCTCCAGACGGTCAATTGTTCGCGAGTTATTTCACTTTTTTGGTTGTCAAAAATCGCCCGGCGTGACAATCCTCATGACGCTCAAGCCGGAGAACCGAGGGTTCCACAGGTTCTTTTAGCCACTCTCTTTATTATTGTGCCGCTGATCGTAACATAATTATTGATATGCTTTCAGCGAAATTGAAGAGAAATCAACAATTATATAGATATAGACATAGATGAATGGCGACCCTCCATTCCCCGGCTTGAGTGCCATAAGGATGGACACACCGGGCGATTTATGACAACTTAAAGGTGAAATAACTCGTGAACAGTTGACCGTCTGGAGGAACCAAGACATTGTTCGACACGTCATAAGATGGACATTCGTCGTGCACACCGGCGTCGCAAAAACCTGTCACATGTTGGTGTGCGCCCTTTGTTAGTATAGTATTTTATATCTTGAAGTAAGAATTAATATTTGTTGGTATCATAATGATTGTAATTGATGACCAACCTAAAAATTACTAGGTAAATGTTCTTAATTCAGAATTTTAAAACTATTATATGTTTACAATATATATACTATACACTAAAAAATATATTAATTGCGAAAACTTTAAAAGAAATTCTCATGATTTTTTGAATTTGACATTACTATAATTGCAATTAGTATCGTGATAAGTGAACTTACCACTAGTCTTTTTTATTTGCCAATGTCTGCTCTATGATTTCTTGCATTGTTTTGACTCCTTTAGCATTTTTCATTTTTGCGAGTCGAGGATTATTTTTCACATTAGTCTCTCTGACTAAAGATAGAATTTTCTTCATTTTACCGATTTCAAATTTAACTCTTGCTTCTTCTCTGAGGATCATCCCTCTCGCATCCCTTGGTACAATGCGACAGTTTGGTGACAATTTTAACGTATTTAGTTCTCCCCTGCATATCATGGAACTTTGTGAATTTATGCCGTACAGTTTATTACATAGATATCGTAATATTAGTGTTTTAAAAAATATTGCTTACCTATTGTCCCCCAAAATTATAACAGGGAAAAAGGGATTAAATCGTAGTCGCAGAAGTTTGTATGCCTTTTTGGTGACGACCTGTTGACAGGCGACGGGATTGTACTTGTTCACATTTAGGTCGTACACCATAACCTTTCAAAAAGAATTAATTTACAGTTTCATTTTTTATATTTTGCATGTACAAGTTATTTATCAGGCAATACAATACGCATTATACTGGTAATATGGTACTAGATGTATACTACTATACTATTATATAATCGCTTTTGAGCCCAAATGAACTGAATAAGATTCAAATTACTCGTCCATCCTTTGTAGCTGTTGCAAATATAGTTGACGAGTAAGGAGCCCATTGCACATCCATCACAGGGCATCCAATTTCATAGACATACATTGGATCACTATAAAGAATTAAACGATGAGAAATTAAGGCGATTTACATAGTACTTGTAAAATTTGCATATTTCTCTTGACTACGTGTAATCAGATTAATCTTACGCATCTCGTCGATCCCAGATTTTAATAGTCCAGTCCTCGGAACAGGATATGAATACGTCAGGATGAAAATAGTTCCATGAAATTCCAGCTACAGGAGTATAATGGGAACGATAGTACTGTCCAAACGGTACAAAAATGAAGGGTTATGCAGGTATATGTAAGGACATTAATTAAATGTCAATTTGCGTTCCATTTATGTAATTATTAGGTATAGGTAATCACTGACTCTATAGAATCGGGAACCGTACGTCACTGAGCAAACAAAAATGCTTCCTTCAGACGTTCCGATTAAATAGGACGATTTCTCACGTGGGTGGAAACAAAGCTGTTGTATGCCTCCTACAAAAGATTATAATGTCCTTTCGTTTTGTTGGAAAAGAAATTGACATTTGGATGTAAAAATATTCGCCAATAAAAGTCCGACCAGTAAACACGTATGAAAATCCATCGGCTCCGACGATGGGAGCAGTGGGGATTTTATATACTGCAATTTCCGTTCCAAATAAACCACCGAGGCCATTAGGATCCGGACTTTCCAATATCCAGTGAATGACTCGTCCATCAGTACCCGCCGAATAAAAATTGGGTTGTCGTTTCTCTGTGCTCGTATTCCATTTGATGTTCCAGGCGTGGGAGTTATGCTTCATTTGTGTAGGGATATTGTACACAACTTCACTTTGCGGTTCACTTTCAATATCCTCCTTCATTATGAGAATTACTACGTTCCCATCGTACAAAGCAACCGCGAGCAAATTGTTTTTCCTGTTCGTAACACGAGGCATTTAAAGATAGCAAACAAATCATTTACTCCATTGACCAAGTTTGTATTGAAATTGTGAATGTAAACTTCTCCAAAGACCTTGGAGTCAAGTTATCACAGAACGGAAATGAGCGAACGATATCGTTGTCACTTACGTTGGATGGACGTCAACGCTCATGCAACCCTTTGAAGAATGCCACGTATGTTCTGGGAAAGCACAATTTCTAAGACTGTAGATCACGATCAACCCTTCCCTAATTCTGCTCGTGTAGCTGTCTACAAAAATTCACATGATTACTTTCATCTATGTAACTTTAGTAGCCACTTTTCGTTTTCCACTATCAAATTCGTGACTACTGATCAGACTGTATCTATAATGATCTTACATGACCCATAGCTAACGGCAAACATATCCGGTACACTTTGTGACCAGCTAATGTCAGTCACTTGATGTTTCTTCACTCTCTCAAATTGAAATTTCCATAATGGTAAAAGTGTACCTTCTCCAGTATCCTTTAATTCATCTGACCCATCTTCGTAGTACTTAAAGTCTGTACAATATAAAACGAGTCCTTTATGTAGATATTCAACAATGTGAATCAATTTCTGTAATATGAATGAATAATATACTCTTGAATGCAGCAATTTTGATTACCATCAACAATATCCGAATATACATTTTGCATTACAAGCCGTTCTAGTATTCTCAAAGCTTCAACGCAATATTCCGAAATGTCCTCTTCCTCTTGTTGTTGTAATGACTGATCATCGGATTCCACAATTTGAACTTCTTTCAAGACATTCGTTCTTTCTCGTTCGTCCGTACTAATCAAACGTGAACAATTTTACCAAGAGGCTCACTTATAAAGTATACATTAAATGGAATTATAAATTATAATGCACGTGTTGTGTGTTATATGCTGAAGGCTTACGTTCCCTGTTTCTTAATTTTTTGACCATCTTCTTCAATCGCTGCTGATTTTTCGGATTGCGAACCTTGAAATTCAGACGATTGGTGATCGCCTTCTAATTCTGTATCTGTTGCAGCTTTTGCCTTGTGTAGCTGTTCCATTTCGTAGATTTCCCTGTTACTTTCGTAAGCATCATGTATAGTCCATGGATTTACCAACGCTTCGAACACACCTTTCCCTCGCGTTGGTGTTTGAGTAGATTGGTTCTAGTAGCAGTATGTTCATATACATGTAAATTAGTATATATGCAATCAAACAAATTGTGCTTTTTCAGATTTAAAAATGCTATTTTTCAAAAATTACTATTGAACTTTATGCGATTACTTACCCTCATAGGATTGTAATAGCACTGAGTTGGACGTTCGACGTAATGAAACTGATTTACAATCACTTTTTGACTTCCATAGGACGTAGTATGGTCGTCTGGATCTAGTGCAAAGGCATCAAACGAATAGAAGAATCAAATCCTTTGCAATTTTCCCTGAACTAGCTAATAACTAAGATCCACTTACCCACGGTATCTTCTTCTTCATCATCCTTCTCTTTCTTTCCGCGTTTTGGAGGAACCTTTGACTTTTGTAGTACTTGAATTTGCTTCTTTTCCTCCAGTTTAGATTTTTCGTCTGTGGCTACAGGAGTAGTGTCTGTACCACCGGCTTCAAATAATATAAATGCTTTAACGTATGAATACAATATGATGCTTAATAAGCACTTTATTCAAGTCAAAATATATTCTGTATGGGTTTGTACGTTTGGTTTCGTCCAGGTGCTTTGTTCCTTTAAGTTGCAACTCGGAATCTCTATGAAAGATATGGATGCAAAGATCTTCCGAAGGAGGCGTAACAAAGTCACTACAGAAAACATTCGGTACTTTAGTTCGTAGTTCATACCAATTCATAATTTTATTTTTAACGGTTGTTTGAAAATGACGACGTTTTATAGTAGCAGTTTATTTACCCAGCATCGGGATCCCAAATACACGATCCTTTGGGTCTCAAAGGGTCAATGGATGAAAGACTTCGAATTATTACGTCTTCAAGTTGCTTAAAAATAAAATAAAGGATTCTAGTAGTGAATTTGTGCAAGGAAAATAAAGCGGTACAAGATTTTTATTTATGAAAATGTTGTTGCAAAACTAGTTAATGAAATTTATTATTCATTTGCTCCTACAAAATTACCTCTTCTGTTAATTTCTCCTGATCTTCTGAGTTTTTCATTTCATCTTCAAAGAGATAGGCAAACTCTGCGTCCATGTCTTCTTGAGCTTTACCTCTGTAGGACCGTCCCTTGCTTCGTGAACCTGAGCGACTTCCTCGTTTCGCTTTGGAATCTTCAGATGTTAAAGACATGATGATGAATGATAAATATTATCGCAAGAATTTGAAACCTAATTTCCCTTGTTTCTATTTTCATCGTAGCTAGTGAACCAAGTCAAGGAACCCGTTACGACAGGCCAAATAATGGACAATATATAAAGAGGATATGGATAAGAAATCGTGCTATAGCAAAACAAAACAACAGATATACACAAGGCAAGTCAATAAAGACATTCGATCAAACATCACAAAAGAGGCTGTTATAATTTGGTACAACGATGCAAGATGCAAGATGAAGCGCGTCATGAAACCTAAACGCCAACGTTCCCCTTGGACTTACCCGGGAACTTTCACAGCGAGAAAGTCTTTCACCGACTTTCCCCGAATAGACCAACAGCTGCTGCAATGCCCGGGGACCCCTATGTTGTCTCCGATATTACTTCGATTTTCGTCCACTCAATAATGTGCAAGATCCCAAAAATGTAACCAAAGTTTGAAATTTTGAAACGCTAACTCACCGAACGCTCCTTGGAATTTGGACACCACTCGTGAACTCAGTGCCAATTTCATTATATTTCGAGTATCTTTGCTGAGCGGCATGGTTATTGTGATCCTACGACAACGGTGGTTTAGTATCAGTGACTTTAGTCTTCCTCAACTAAATACAATATGATGAATTTTGACGCAGGACCTCAGGATTCAAGTCTTCAAGTTGCACAATCTGACTTTGAATTCGATTCTGTAAGTATAAATTGTAACTGTTTGATTTATAATTTAAATACTATTGTTTCAAGCACTAATTTTAGTTCATTTTAATTCAAAATCTTCATTAAAAACAGTACAACTTATAGTTTCATACCTACTAATCTAGTCGTACCATATTATATTATGTAGGCCAATTAGGCGTAATGGTATTGTAATATAATAGGATTATGATATTTTAGTTATATTTCCGCTTACCATTAATGCTACAGAGTGTAGGAAAATTGCAGCAGTAATTAATAAAGTTGAATAGAAAGACAAGTTGTTTCATTTATAATGTCGATAGTTTTCCAAAGTCGTAATGTATAGTTTGTTGCTTTACATTTTCTTGATTTGATTGCATACACGGCCGTCAGAAATTAATTACAAAAGAGCGAGCTTAGAGAAGTGAAATTAAATTAAGTTTCAGGGAATTAAAAGTATAGATAAGGGATTGAGAGAGATAGTATGTAAGAGAGAGAGAGAGAGAGACAGTAAAGTACTATATATAAAGTTTGACGTTGCGAGGATTGAGAAAGAGAGGAGACAAGACGTTAGTAAGGAATGAAGATTCGTTGAACAGTGAACAATGGAATTTGCCTCTGGTTGATGTGGCCCAAGACCGATCTAAATTATTTCCTGTGCACAGGGCACCACGGAGCCCATCATCTCATTCAGCCCGGATCGATGTCGGTTTGACACTGGTGGCACGACCAACAACTTTGTTGGTTACCACTTAGACCCATGTTCCACGAACCACGAGACCCAATCAAGCCTGTCCAAATTGTCCGGGGCCAACAACGGGCCAAATAGTACGACTAGTAATGCGAGCATGGAACTTCAACGAAGACTTGAGAAACAAATTGCACAGGCACAGTCGGTAGCCGGTGTGTCCAATCATATGAGTGGCAGAGCTAACAATCACAGTTCCCATTCCTCCAATTCACCATCAATCTCACGTAAAGGAGAACGACGAATGAGTGAAAGCGGTAGCACCCTGAGCAAGTCCGCAAGTTCCCACAAAAATTCCCACGATGTAAGTTTGTCGTCGGGGATGTCTTTTCCTATGGTTGTACTGGCTGAAAGCAAAAGCAGTGCTCAAGGAGATGCGACTACCTGTGTTAGTGCCAACGTAAAAATGAATCTTTCACAGTCAAGCATAGCAATGGACTCGATGTCACGGAGCAAAGTACCGACTTTACTTCCGCCTCAAAGACTGGCGATTCCAAACAAGACGCTGTCAGCAGCAGTTCTTTCACATGTAAATTCCAGTTCAACCGTCAACTCCAACGCCGCTCCCATTTCTTCTCACAGCGAGAACAAACCATTAGTTCAATGGGATTCAGATGAAAGGTCCTTCTCTCAATTTTCTCTCTGCTTTCACTTCTGATCATGTTGCATGGCTGTCCATCCGAAGAGAGCCTCTCTTCTACTTTTTGCCTCTGCTTATTATGTTTGCATTTATTCCTTGCCATTTGTTGTGCTTCCACCTACTTTTTACTTCCTCCCTTTGGTTTCGGTCGTAGTCCTTAGTGAAATATAGTATGTGGTCCTTCCTGTACCATTATTCTATCTGCTTGTCTCTCTTTCTGTCCGTCAGAAAACCAACCACTCCTTCATTATGAACTTTAGAAGAGAGCTTCCAAAGTAAAGCAAAGGTAGAATTGTAACTCCTCATGCCTTTTTATACTTTGACCAGCACTTGACCGAATTGACGTCACGCTCTGCTTTCACAAAATTTAACCATTCTTCTTTCCTCAAAGTCATCTGACAAATTCTCCAATAGCTTCGTGTTCAAGTGGAATTTCAGTCCAGTTTGACTGACTTCTTAGGCACAAAGCAATTGATGCACCTCTTTCTTCTGCTACTTCATATTAGAGACCTCGGCATCAGGCTTGGGGCACTTTCAATTCCGATCGTGATAGCGATTGCACACTATGCATGCAAATCTACTCTAACACTAACACCGCTGGAATCTGTCCAAAACTTTCATATTTTCAGGCCCCATTCAACTCGATTTGAAGACATAACTGACTGAGCTATTAATGGACTGGTCTTCAGTCTTCAAACACGAACGAACTTGAAAGTGAGTTGTGATGAAGACTATCACGAAAACTGATTTCGCGTCACTCTGAAAAGAGTGTCGAGCCGAGGAAAACTACTATCAGCATTAACCCGTTTTACGTGCTGTCACTACTATTTCACTTCCACCTGAACAAATGTGAAAGTGTCGAAATGCTGCTGGGAATAAAAGAGTGTCGAGCCGAGGAAAACTACTATCAGCATTAACCCGTTTTACGTGCTGTCACTACTATTTCACTTCCACCTGAACAAATGTGAAAGTGTCGAAATGCTGCTGTGTTGCTTTGGACGGCAAATGTAGATGAGCTTGTAAACAGTCTGTCAAAATTGGGTTGAGATGAACATTTAGGTTTTATAACAACCTATCTGGTCCTGAGGGAATTCAATCACTTTTCACTCCAATAAGCAAACATAGCAAAGTTGCTGCCTCCGCACTTCACCAAAGATTGCTCAATAAAGAGTGAATCCCAATGCAAAATACTATAACATCAAAGAGGAGGAGACTCTTCACCCAATTTGCAACTCGTGTATAGTAGGCGAATCTTAAAACTCCCACTCAACAAACAATAAACCAGCAATGTTTACCAATGATCGCTTCCAGCAAATAGAAACGAATTGTGAACTTGTGATTTATATTGTTTTTCTTTACTTCGGGCATTTCCAATCTTCCACATCTCTATTCAAATCTTCCATCAATCATGTTTCCTTGAATCACATTGATAGCATTTTGGACTTTTTTTTACTCGCTGCAAAATTTTGACAAGATTACAGTCACAGTTACGCGGTTCGGCTCTTGTATAGTTTACATAATGTGTGAGCATGTAAGCAAAGTTTGCTATTGCTTTACTTTTTGTGATACCTCTTCTCCATACATTAAGGCAACATTATTCATGTTCAGAACAGTTTAGGGAAAAATGCATGTGAACTAAATTCAATTTTGTTCTTTATTTTATTAATACAGTGAAGAAGAACTCTCCTTTTTCCCAGCAGCCCCAACCCGTGGAGTTTTGACCGACAATTTAAGTGTTGATAACGTGAGCCTGTCTGGAGAAGAGGATGATCTTCACTTATCACCTCCGCGAGCTTTGTCCCAAAAATGTCCATGTGACCCACGGACAGTATTGGAACGCCTTCGACCCAGAGGACAAGGTCGACATAGCATTTGCATAATCTCTTGAAAATCGTTCGCGACATGCACACTATATATCGGGCAAATTATTTATACTTGTCCGCTGTTAATGATTTACGGTTTTTCTTTTATAGAGGTCTCCGAGATTTGCCAAAGTTGTTAAAGAATGCTTCTCATTCTTTTCATGTTTGTTTTCCTTTGTGGATGTAAACCCATGCACTCTGGTACTGGTTTTGAAGTACTTCCCTAGCATTTTCCCCCTTTTACAGACTGTAAAGTGATATGTATATATGTATACCTAGATGAATAGCATAGCTAAAAGTAGTGTTAAAGTGTACGTGCAGCAAACAAAAAATACTGCTTTTTTGGAATTACTTGGAGTTTATTCAGAACCGACAAAATGACTGACTTATTAAGCAGAATTGCATTAAGGAATTCCCTAAAAGTTACTTTCATGTCTAATGAAAAGTTTGGTGCAGAGTGATTGGAAGAGACAGCCAAATATGACTGCATAATTGACTTGCTGAGAGAGAATCCGAGATTAAATTTAGGGACGAGGTGTTGTTCGACAAGACATGCAAGTGGGAGACCGCCTGTCTTCTGTCGAGTACTCTTGATCTCCAG
>JABASF010001506.1:9477-21511 GCA_019776145.1 Harlomillsia oculata | reverse complement strand
GCTATGAAAATTTTGAGCTCCACAAAAGCTGGATCTTCAACGTTTCGCTATGCCAGTTACAGTAATTATACATTAACAAGTCTTTTCAATGTGGGAAAAAATATGGACATGAGCGAGCTTGGACAAGGAATAGCATGGGATTCGCCTTTACAGGTTAATAATCATAATTATTTATAGTAGTAGTTACTGTGCATATATTAAATAAAGAAATGAACTATTTCATATATGTTCCTAGACTGGAACCTTGTTAAGAAATCTTGAACTTTGCCGTGCTGACGAATTAGAATCATCAGTACGAAAGAATGCACTTGCTCAAGTAGCTCAACTTATGGAAGATCCCCGCCAACATGAGACATTCATTACTCAAAAAGGAATAGAAATGATTGCTGATATCATTTCTCGAATTGCGGTGAATAAAATTAATCATTGTCATCATTGTTCGAGAGACTTTTATTCTAAAAGTATTCATGATGATTTCGTTTCTGTTTTGCAGTCTGAAACCGACTATAGATTTCCATTGGATATGTGGCCATCCGCCGTAAGAATTCTTAAACTGTTGGCGATGAACAAAGCCAAGTCCCGAAGTCTGCTGTCGCACAATGAAGAATTATTGATAAACTTGACTTGCGGATTGTTCTCTCTTCGTTCCGACGATAGATTCAGATTAGACACCGTCCATTTGATTGCAGTGCTTCTTTTCCATACTGACTTTACGGTCTCAGAAGATGGGAAAAAATGCTATTTACCATGCATTCTTGCTAACAAGTGCCGTATTCCGATTAACGCAGACGTTTCTTTAACTACGAGCCCCTTTACTCCTCCAGCAGCAACGTTCATGCCTAAAGACGACAGCGTTCCGGGAAATTTGGAATCATTAAACCTGGAAAGCTATCCAGTGGAAAATGTATTTCAGGCTTGGTGGACTATGGGCCGGAATAACTATTTAAGTTCCGCAAGTGATAGCGAATTGGATTTACGTGGCGGCGTAGACATTGAACCTTCTACAACTGGAAAACTTGAGTACTGTTACCATCCTGAAGAAGCTATTGTTCATCTACTAATGAGAATCCAAGCTGCAACGAATCATAATACTGTAGTCGAATGCGTGGGGCTCATGTGGCAACATATTCTTCCACTGGTGTTGAATACAAGAACAAGTTCTAATTGTATTGATTACATCACAGTGAACGCTCCATGGAAGGATGCTTTTTATCGCTTTATATCCGTGGAACCCGCAACCCCTGAAGATGAAGATCTGTCTATCAAAGTGATGGATCTTTTTTCATTCTTGCTCAAGCACTGTAATAATGCAGATCATATTACAGATTGGATAATTCCTTTGACTATGGAAAAGACGTCGACAGTTCTCCGTGTAGTTGCGGACCACGCCTGTAAAAAACCAAATGAATATATGGGCACTATGCTGCCACAATTGCTTCGTTCGCTTATTCAGTTTTATGATGTTCTGCTGGTATATCACCAAGACGCAATCGCGGACAAAGCCTGGGAATTCTTTAACACTATGTCCACTATATTATGTAAAGTTGCCGACGATGGATACACCAACAGCGCGTTATTATTTCCCGTCATGAGGTCAATTTCAGTGCTGGTAACATGGAAAGCTATTAATGGAAAACTAATGAAAAACCAATCGCTCATAGCACCTTTAATTCAGCGTACCATAGAAGCAGTGGCGACACTTCAAGATCGAGGATGTGGAACGAGCGATAGTCATAAAAATAGAGGATGTATGTACTACTCGGTTTTGTCTCTACTACATTTAATTCAGATTCACAGTAAAGACAAAGTTTTATGGGAGATGTTGGGAAGCAAAATGGACAACATTATTCCCCAATTGTGGGTTTCCGATGATCCATGCACTCGAGCAGCGTCTTACCAGGTAAATTTATGTGCTTCTTGAAACATTCATGTTTAAGGGAATGTACTTTGTTCTATTTAATATCGTATTATTTTATTGAACTTGTTAGATTTGCGAAATCCTCACAGAAACTACTACAGGCGTAGCCAACGTGATGAACAGTCTTGAAAAGCCTTCTGTTATTTGGGTAGCAGCTTACAAGTAAGTATGGATTTAAAATCTGTTCATTCTCCATGCAGAATGTTGTCAGTTGTTAAGTGTACTATATTTTCTATTTATCTTAGTGCTCTACTTAGTTCTGATGAATTAACACTTGTTAAACACAAGGCTGCGAAAGTTTTGTGCAACTTGATAACGCGTTGGGACACTGTTTCGGGAACAGGTCTATGTTCAAAGCAACTACTGTTACCTAAGTGGGCTGTATTGGATGATATTAAGATGATACTACAAAACATTTGTTGGTATCCTCAAATGTCTGCAATTTTCAAAAAAGATATTACCGACTTTAATGACTTTGTTTTCCGTAAGTAACTATCCAATGAATACTATATAATGTTGAATGTTTAATCGTATCATCAATTTACTGCATGATTTGAATGTGCTACAATTGTCGTTGCTATCTTTAACAGAAAAACCCGGTTATTCTGCAGTGACAACACCTAAGCTTTTGAAAGTTGTAGCAGAGTTGTTAATTGCAATGAGCAAATCTAAGCTTGAAATATTTCACCCAGAATCATTTCGTGACTATCTGCATGGACTTGGAATGTTTTCGCATTTATTCAGGTTTGTTTTGACCATTTTCTTTGTGTACACTTTTTTCATTGAAGTATGACCAAATAATCATTCATTTAATAAATTTAGTATTGCTGGAGGACATAATCTACATATGAATGTTGATACCAAGTGGTGGATGGATTCTTGTGCGGCTGTCTCTGCCGTAATTGAAGTATTAATAGATCTTTCTTTGGAGGACAATAGTGCGGCGCTAACATTGACTTCTGAAAAATACTTAACACGAGTAATACAGCTGTTCCTCGTTGAAGCACCAGCAGGTTTGAGAATAACTGTGTAACTGTAACGTTTATATACCTTATTTACGATGATGTAAGTAACTGAGACATTTTTCAACAGAACAAGCCGTGGAAGTATTGTGGACACTTTGGGTAAACATATTCAACCTCCTGACACTCATGTGTAGGTACTCTGCTAGTGTTCAGAATTCTGAAATCTTGGAGAAGAATATTTGGGCCCAAAAGTGCGTAATTTTCGAAAGACTCGTTGATTGGCTTAGTAATAAGGCAATGGTGAAGTGTCGTCAAGTTGCCCTTCAGTTCACATCTGCTTTTTTAACTATGTTGGCTAATAACCAACAGGAGAAGGATAAAGATTCTCAACGGGCTCAAACCAAACATCCAGTTCTTTGTCGTCTTTGGAAAGAAAAGGATTGTAGTTTTGGAGCTGCTTTGTGTAAAAATCTGATTGAAGTATATGAAAGCGATAACGACAAAGATCGGCTACTTGTATTAAATAGCTGTGCCGCCCTTTTTGATCTGTCAGAAACTGCTAAGACATTTGCTATCGAAAACGGCATAATTTGTGTCTTATCAGAACGTCTCAGATCGTTTGGATTGCAATACTACGAGTCTGGAGACTACCTGTCTGGAAAAAAGGTAACGTAACGTGTCCTACACTTCAAACTTGCTCTCGAAGGACTTATGTACATAAATTTGTTTCACTTTCCCAGAATCCTACCAAATGGCTTGAAGAAACCTCTTACATTTTAGTTGTCCTGTCCACGACGTTGTATGGATCTCCTGAAGCTAGAGAATCTGCTGTGAAGACTTCTTTAGCTGACACGATGCACAAAATTTTCAATTGGTGGACGTTTACTACTGATCGCAGATTTTTACATGAATTTCTGCAGGTACTCATAAATTTCACCGAGGACTGTCCTAAAGCTGCACAGTCTTTAACTACTACCACAAGTTTAGTTGCAGCCGCCCCGAAGAAAGTACCAAATCCTCAGTGTCTTCTCTTCGAAATTATTTGTAAGTTAAGCTTAGTTCTTTCACAAATTTTTGGTGCATACTTTAGTGCAACATTGAATTCCTTACTCGGTTTTAATTAATATTTCATAAAGTATGTTGGTTTTTTAAAAATTTCTTAGCTATTCTTCAAAACGAACTAGACCAAATTGCTAGATATCCGGATAAGGAAACAATAATGGTTGTTGTTGCGTTGGTAAAAAATGCAGTGTTCGTGGTGGAATGCAGGAATGTCTTTGTTAAGGTATGTGCATTTCCCAATGGATAGAAAGTTTTATAAATTCGGCAAATTTTAAAAACGTTTCGACTGATTTTTAGACTGCCATTGCAACTTTTATCCGAAGACTTCATGTTCGTGAGACAAAAAATTGGGCGCCTAACAACAAGATCATTAAACAAATTTATTTAGAGTTAATTTGTCACTTAACTATGCACTCGGACATGCAAGCTTATATCGCAAAGGTTCGTGCTTGTTAATCTTCTCTATACTTGCTAACTTATCAGAGCAGAATTGATAGACATATTTGTGGGCTTTGGCTTCTGACTATAAATTTGACAATACTGACAGGATGGTTGTTTTATTTGTACTTTTCGATTTGTATTATTATAGGTACCAGAAACTTTGGAAATCCTAACTTCTTTGATTGAAAGTGATCCAAGTAGTGTGACTCTTGTGGCTTTACTCATTGTTCGCAATTTAGCATTCAACCCAAAGAATAGAGCCCGATTCCTGTGTGATCGTAAGTTTGCATTTCTTAAATTTTTGTGCTTCAACGCTACTTACTTAAAACAATAGTAAAACTAACACGACTTGTAATTTTATTCGTGTCGCAGAGCGCTTACTTCCGTCGTTAGCATTGAAATTGCGTGAATCTGAAGATTTGAACGAACTGCTACCTGCTGCCGTTTGTATTTGGTCATTGATAGCTAACTGCGAGAAAGGAAAGTTAGTAGCCAAGAAAGCATCTTGCCAAAACAGTGTTGCAAAGGCGTTGGCTAGAATACACAAATTGGAGCAGACGTCTAATGACTTTGCAACTAACAAAGAAGATCTTTCTTACCTACAACGTATCTTAACTAAAGTAAATGAACTTCTATAGAGAGATACGCCTGGGTCTCTTTAGAAACTCGGCTATGAATACGTACATTCCTGGTATCTGGGTTCGACAAACATAACATGTTAACAATCAAACAATCGCTCTTCTCTACTACTCTAATAATTAGTTATATTTCGAAAACTTAATGTATTCGATTAAAATTGAATGTAATTGGCATAAAAATGTAACACAATGAAATAATTTCTATTAAAATTGAGCTGATTAATTGGGTTAAAAGTTTTATTTTGTACTGATAATGATAGTCTCTCGTACCAAATTCTTAAAAAAATTTAAACCTCGTTGCTGTCCTTGTTTTGTCATCAGAGTCATCACAACGGTATGCATTTGCATTATATGACCATGAAAAATCTTGGGACCGCAGTAACATTCGTAAGACTTATGTATAGACTCCTTGTACATTGGAAGTACTACTAATTACACAGTAACCGATTCTTCCGGAAGCTAAGCTGCTTCAACATGAAGAAATAATTTAGTTATTTTTCTTGACCTCGACATATTCTGTCATAGTTTATAGTCTTCCGTCTCCCACTGCATTACAAATCCTTGGGAAACTGATTATTCATGTACATTCCATTATTGTCGAGCTTTGAATTGCGCATTCAAAGAATTCTTTCATTACTGTGCAAAACATTGCATTGACCATGTTCTAAAACTTTCTGTAACGTAAATTTCCGAATGCTTTGTAAAGTTTGAAATGCTATAGGTTTGTATTTAAAAGGAATCATAGGTTGAACACAATTCAGTTCCGTTTCTTACACACAGTACTTCAAAGAAATTGACATAAAAATGTATTCCACAGTTGTAGTTATCTGTATTTTTTCCATCATCGCTCGAATCGGAGGACAGTATTTTCCGTACAATACTCCCGCCTACACATACCCCAGCCAACAATACAATCCGTATCCCGCATACTTCTCACCTTATTCTGTAATCTAAATACATTTCTCATTTTAATTTTGGTTTATGACTTATCTACTATTACCTAATAGCTTATTATCTTAATTTTTCGGATTTAATTTTCTCAAGTTCGGACCGACAGTAGGATGCGAAAAGCTTAAAGGTGTATCCAAGCTCCCATTGATGTCCGATGACGTTTGTGATGACAGTGCCCGAGACGCCTGTGGAATCATTTCCGACGGTTCTCAATGTGTCTCAACTATTTTGGATGTTCAAGGAACTGCCACTGGCGATGCTCACTATGACTTCCTGGTCACTTGCCAAACGCCCAATTGCACTTTGGCAGAAGTACATAGTTCTACTAATCAAAATTATTCATGAAATCAAATCAATTTTTCCTAATTCTTTATGCACGTTTGAGTTTTGTTTTGTTTCTATCCAAAGGCTCCTGTTGGATTCTCTGGCGTTTTGGACTGCTATCCTTCTGGGGATTACATTGGTTGTCCACCGTACACATCCGCCGCTTGGGAATGCAGTGTTTGCGGGTCACCTGCAGCCACGGTTAGATTTTGTTGTGTTCAAAGTCGACAAGCTGACACTTCCTTTGCCTTGTACTAAAAATATAATACATGAAACATGTACATAATTCGAAAAATAGCATTCTCAAATTTCAATAAAAGATTATTACATTGTTACATATTTTCTGGTACTGTTAACCTGTTATATAAAGTCTTAATTTCAGTGAAACTGAGTTATCATTTATCATCGATGGTTACAGATGTAACGTCTGAAAGGGATGATGGTTTAGGGAACGGCAAAGGTCAGCTTATGAATTGAACAGAGCGCGTGTAAAAGGTCATTTGATTTGCATTCCGTATTTGTCCATAAGAGACTTCGAAGGGTCAGTAAAGGGTGTCAATTGGTACAATTTGTGTAAATAAAAAAAGTCTAAATGTAAATAAATACAGAAAATAATGGAGGGATCGAGGGTTGAAGGGATGGAGCCTGGAGCATATTATTAATGTGATAAGTTGAAAAATAAGTGATTATAAGCCATAAGCGTCAACCTCTGCCTTTGCGGATTGCGAATTTCACTGGACAAGCAAAGATTAGCGGCTCCAACTCCAAGCACTCGAGACATTCTTCAAGACAGTTCATTCATTCAATTCAAGTGCTCTCAACAACCTTCACCCATATTTCAATAACTTTGAACATGTCTAAGAAAGTTGCTAGATTAAACCGAAGGTAGAGGAGCGACGAGCATACCATACGCCGATACGCCAAACTACCGAACAACCGAAAACCTGGTTTTGTAGGATGGATGTGAATGTGAACAATGTGAAACGAATGAACAAAGACTCTCAGTCTCAACAGTCTCAAGTGTCTCACTCAAGCTTGATTCATGTGTTTGCCTGCCCCAAAGGCCAAGGAAAGTTGAGAGCGAACCCTTCAAATCTCACGCGGTGCGGAATAAAAGCATTGCACAATATTGCATTTTGGGCAGTTGTTGAGGAATTCGAGTAATTTCACGTTCAATCTATGAAATTGAATTGATTGAGTTGGCTAATTAAAATTTAACATGGCTTCAAGTGACGACGAATCCCCACCAAAACTCGTTTCGATATTTGAAATGGAAGCCGAAAGAATGAAAGAGTTCAGGGAGCACGTACAAGCTCGCCTACAAACAAAGATTCGGGAACAACAATTCAAGGAACATCAGTTGGTAAGTTGTAAAAAGTATTGTTTTGGTACAAGTTCAAGATTAATGAACAGGGTTTTTCAAATTGTTGGTTCATTGTTTCGTTTCTCACCGTGTACATTCCTATTTTGATTAATGACTGTTTGATTTTCTGTGACTGTAATGCAGGCCGTGGCAGCTGCGCTGATCAAAAAGGCAAAAAGACAGAAGAGACAGAGCAAACAGAAAATGACGACCGGGGAAAAAACGAAAGATGGAACTTTGAAAGTGAATGAAATTTCAAAACCAAATGTCAAGGTGTACAAAAAGTTGAATATTGCTGCAAGGTTGAACAAGGTCAAGCGAAAACGTGTTCCATAAATATTTTTTCTTATTCTGAAAAACGCAAAGCTAAGCTTACTTAACTCCCTGTTAATTACAAAAACATTCCAAGTATGCGAAGGATCGTTAAAGGAATTTTTGCGACATTACGTGGACATTATTTTGAAATTAATTCACATTCAAATAATCCCTGACCGTTCAAAGTACTATTACACAGTAACCGATTCTTCCGCAAGTTCCTCTCAACATGAAGCAATAATTTTTCTATTAGTAATTTTTACAAACATTTGTTAATTATTTATTGTTCGCCTCTACAGATCCATTCATGTAGTTATATAATATCAATACCGTTAACTATAAAATGTGAAAGGTATAGTTGAAGGAATTTTTGCGACTTTACATGGGCATTGTTGAGTTGGGTTTTATTTCGTGTGTGAATCGTATTTTGTAAGTATTCTTATATTCTTGTATGTCGAGCCGAAAGCCAAAATGCAAGGTTCGTTCAAATAAATAGGAAATTGTTACTTTCCTGTACGATTGGGCTTATTTTATATTTGTCTTTCGAAGTTTATTCGTATCTTTCATCTTATAGGCATTATACGCATTTCAATTTTTTTACAATTTCAATTTCAATTTGAATTTTTTCGATTTTTTTAAAGTCTTTCATATTTGACTTATAGTTGCATGTAACTGTATCCATTAGCAACATTGCATTCAGTTGTGAGAGCATTTCTGAGTTCGGCAGTCCACTACGTCGCGTTGCCTAGGACGTCGTCATTTGGTTTGGACTGGTGCAGAGTAGTTGGGAAAAAAACTTTTGGTTCATTTCGTTTCAGTCGTTTCGTTTCATTTTGGTCCGAAGAGCACCAGAGTAGTTCATTTTGTAGCAAAAACTCGACATTTTCAGTTGAAAATGGATTTCCGGGCTGTGTTGAACACCCCTCGCTACAAGCGGAGTACGTCAGTCGTCGTTGAAGAATTGTGGGTGAACCCGGATCTTGAGCGTACTTGGTCTGTGTCAACTGTTGGAAGTGCTGCACATTGTTTAGCTGAACTCGGTTTGCCAGCTTCTCCTTCGTCAAGTGTTCACCTCCCCGGACCGAGTGTTGGAGTTGGAAGCAGTGGACCAGGTGGGAACGTTCGTCACGTTGGAACCATCCCTGACCAGCCTCAACGGCACCCATATGACCGGACTTCCTTGAATGATCACGCTACCCGGGTTCTAAAAGCTATCAAAGGAAAGTACGCCTTCTTGTCCGACGTTAAAGAGCCAGCTCCAATTGACCCGACGAATAATCGCTTTCAGACTCCAAAGGTCAACTCTTCAGGACAAGCGGACCCCGAAGATATCATGGATTTTGTTCGGGAAGCTATTCATGGCAAAAGAAGAGAAGCTGATGAAATTTCTCTCCAGTTGAAATATTACGAAGAGCAGTATGCTCGTCTGGAGCAGAATTACAACGCTGAGTTGAGGAAGTGTAGAGAAAATAGGTAAGAAGCTAAAGTTAATGTTCATGCTAAACTATCATTTCATAGTTCAATAAGTCATCTTCAATCGTTCTAATCCTAACTAATTATTCTCTATTGGCTCTGTCTAGGGAGAAGCTTGAGCTCATTAGCTATGAAAACCGATTTCTCAGCTTGTGGAACTATCCCAAGAAAGCTGTCGTCAAATCAAGTACGATAATTCGTCGCATACTTTTGAGATCTTCACCGTCTTCAAATTCTGAGTCGGATGCGATTCCGAATAACAAACTCCCTTCATTCGGAAAACCCGTATATACCCTTTTGAAACGTGGACCTGCAACCCCATGTGGGTTCTCCATGTTGTATTTGGACACACGGGTATTGAACAGAGCCACTCAGGTCGATATGGACGTGGACGCTAATGTTGAGGAAATTGACGGTCAAGAGAACGCCGGGTTTGTTGAAGAAGAATTGCATCGTCGGGTGTTCTTCTACTTTTAATCTTTGGGGACTTGTTGTTACAACACCAAAACTACAAGATCGTTCTATTCTGATGTGTTCAAACGAATGTATAATATGTAATCTTGAGTATCAATTCTATAAAACGTTATATTTTCATACAATAAGCAATGTGTGTGATGGGGACATTGTGAAATAAATTTTCCGTAGACTGATGGGTATTTGTAAAATATAAAAATGCTGTAACAATCAATTTCAGGTTATTTATTTTTATTACTTACTTTACATGAGTTGTCGATATATTAGTTGTAAACTTCACTGGTACAATTATGAAATAGAGCATTGATTTATTAATTAAAGCATACAGACCGTAGGACAATAGAGTTGAGGTTGAGGCATGTAAACTGTACACAGAATGCGTTTCTTGAATTACTCGACATTCTTAGTAGTAGATGCAGCAACAGCAAGTTGCAAATGCAATTACTCACCGTGAATTATACTTTTTGAATTTATTGTGTTCCTTAAGTTCGTTTCATTTTTCAACTCACTCGTTCTCAAGGCCATGTAGCCTGCATTTAGAGTTTTGAGCCTGCTCATTAAAGACTGGACACTTTCATAAAATTGAAGACTATGAAGATAAAAACAGGTTCATCTTGGTACATTAAGTGCACTAATGCGCATCAACTCATCAACTGCATACAGCATCACATACATACGGGGCGATGCGAAATGCAATGAAAAAGATTCTGCAGTGAGAGTTCCTTAATACAAACATTTTTGGAGCTGGAATGGAACAATGGAAGCTAGTTTTTGATAATGGTGAATGATAACCGGACCAGTATCTCAGACTCAGGACATTGGCAGAGGGATTTATTCATATTCTTCGTAAGTCATAGCAAAGAAAATCATGAAACCCAACTATACAAAGTATCATGCAAATACGTTCACTTTCGCAGTCTGCAATCTCCGTTGTTGCTGGACGAATTGTGTTATTGTAGTAATTGTAGCACCAGTATTTATTTAATATTAGTATTGAAATTCAACCTTCACAATGGTCAAAATCAGTTTCGCATTCGTTATTTTTTATTTCTGGGAATTCTGTAAGTTATTAAAATAACTGTGGTTATATTACCTATAGCCTGTATTTGGCGATATTTATGGTAGTATATGTTTGATTGAATTGAAGTTTTGTTTGTGTATAGCATTCACGCCAAGTTTGTGTCAAAGTAACAAAAACACAGACAAGTTTTTCGCTGTGCCAGTACGAGAAGCACAACGAGACCATGGAGAAGGTCACCCGGATTTGCGAATGTGTATTAGCAAAGCGGTGGATTCGTGCCTGAAAATGGTAGACAATTCTCCGTGTCGAAATAGTATCATGCCAGAGGAGACCGGGTGCAAATCTGCCAAGTTCAGACCAATTACAGATCTGAGTCCAGAAGAAGAAGACTTTCTGTTTGTGGGAGGAAACAATCCTTTCTCCAAGGAAATTGCATACGTATGCCGAGCGGAACACGAGGGTGAAGTCCTCCCTGGGGCAGCAATGGGAAATCCTCTGTCGTGCTATGTGTCCAAGGACGGGAAAGAATTCGAATATCTCAAAGGTGAAGTACTGACAAATCCAAAAAATGCCAGTTTGATGTGGCGTCCAAAATCACCCAACCATGCCATCCCAAGCGCTGCTGTCCAAGGTGGAATGACCAGTTATGGGGGCAAGATATTCGTTGGCCGCTGCAGTCTCTGGCTTAATGGACAACGGTTTCTTATTCCAGGAAAAATTGAGCCTCATGCTCCTCATCGACTTTCAGTTCCTTTCAATGGACAAGAATATGCTTGCACTGAATTTGAAATATTGCAATGCAAGGATTCCTCCACCATAACAAATAACAAAACTGACATGAGAAACACTCGGCGAAGTCGTCAATAAACAATATCGAGGGTCAATAAAACACCAGATCAATCAATTTATTACAATAATACACACAAAACTTTTTCATAGAAAAGGACCATGAATGCAAAATAAATTATCAATGTAATACAACCTTTGAAAACCGTGCTACTTAAATACTGATACTATTTGCTAACATCATACGAAACTGAAAGTCTTTTGCAATTTCGATGCTGGGGCGAAAAACGGCTATCTCGCATA
>JABASF010001505.1:0-21513 GCA_019776145.1 Harlomillsia oculata | reverse complement strand
AAATCGATGTGATGTGTTGAAGAAAATAAACAAAATAAGCAGTTACAAGTTACGGAACATAACGTGTAAACGCGATCTTTTTTCATTCTTTACATTTATACTCTAGCAAGCATGGTGTTTCAATTCACGTTTCTTTTACGAACGAACATAATATATATTATGTTTGGGTTTTTGAAGATAAACTGCCATAAATAATGTAGATTCTCTTGCAATGATGATCTCTGAATCAGATGGAAGGAATGCTTAAAGAAGACAGTGGAAGTATTATTGCCTCAGATGTACTGCCGCCTATAGCGTTTAACTTGGAATGAGCAATGGGTAAATACTAAAGTGACTAGAAAACCAATAAATTTGAGTCCATTCCATTCAAACATGTTGGGTATAAGTTTGGTGTGCTGTACAGGAATGAGAAGAATCGGTGCCATTTTACCTTGTCTTTAGTCCAGATAAGAAGCGCATAGTGCTTTCATCACTGCCTGTGATAGGCGATGCGTCGACGTTCCTCATTTTTAACTGCCTTACTCCACTGCCAATGGCTGCCCTCAGAGTCAGAAAGCGTTGAAGGTCAAGACAACCACCGGAACCAAACAAATGCTCATTCTTTCGGTTTTTCATTCCAAATACAAACGGGCGACGTCGCGTCAGTGTTTCGCCTACTTTTTCAAGGAAACAGGAAATCCGCTTCTAGTGCATTCTTGCTTTGTTATCAACTTTCCCCCAGGCCCCAGGACAAATTAAGCAAAGTTTTCTCACAAAATACGACCGGGTCAATTCTATATTTTTGTGCTCCCTAGCGACACTCGATTAGAATAACATTATTTGCTTGAACTAAAGATACTTTCAAGACATAACGTAAATCTGTATTTTTTGAGCTCCCGTTTGTACATACTAATTTGAATCTTTCATATGCCATAAACAACTAGAAGTCGTTAGCTACGGGCGACGTCGCGTCAGTGTTTCGCCTACTTTTTCAAGGAAACAGGAAATCCGCTTCTAGTGCATTCTTGCTTTGTTACCAACTTTCCCCCAGGCCCCAGGACAAATTAACCAAAGTTTTCTCACAAAATACGACCGGGTCAATTCTATATTTTTGTGCTCCCAAGCGACACTCATTACCAGCGATTAGAAGAACATTATTTGCTTGAACTAAAGATACTTTCAAGACATAACGTAAATCTGTATTTTTTGAGCTCCCGTTTGTACATACTAATTTGAATCTTTCATATGCCACAAACAACTAGAAGTCGTTAGCAAATGCAGACAAATCGCGATATAACAGCAGTCTCGGGATACAAGGAATTCTGCTGTTATTGCGAAAGTGATGTTATAGCGAAATGTTTTAACATAGGGAAGATGGGGTTCGGGGATTTAAAAACCTGCTGTCAAGGCGGGATTTTTCTTATATCGGTTTGTTATATCTCGGTTTGACTGCATATATTATGATTACTGTATGGTGCATTTGGTGCCGTATAGTTTTCTTCGAATGATGAAAGAGGCTGTATGAGGCTTATTGCACATTTTTGCAGTGATCACATTGTACTTTCAATGATTTTGCTCAAAGAGCAAATCAAAGTTGTAAGATGAGAAAATCGGATTGCCATTTCCTGTCTTACTTAAGGACAGCTGAAGAAGTGAGAACGAGAATGAGCTACGACTCAACGCAAGGAAATCGAGTTAACGAACTTAATTCCAAGAATTCAAGTTATTATGAATAACAGAATTTTGCCCGTACATGTATCCTTAGATGATCAAACGTACATAAACAATATTCTCTGAAGAAGGAAGAAGCAAATGATCGTCTTCCTGCTTAGTCAGGTGCACGCCATGAGAAAAAAACGTTGATACGTGCTATATGATCTATATATATTCAGAGTGCTCTGTTCAGGCTATATAAAATCACACGTAAAATGACTGACAGATAATTTTATAGGGAAACGTTTTCTTCTTGAAATTGACATGCGAAATCGGTATTATAAAATATGCCTTGAATAGTAAGAGAGTGCAGAAATTGAAAGACGAAAGACCAAGGGATGGCGCACCATTACATAATATAGATAATAACACCATTTAGATGAGAAAAAGAGTTCAAGCGAAAGATGAGTTCACACTGTCCTTCTTCAGGGATCCGAAGGTCAGAAGTTTCTAGACTTCCAAAAAAACTTTGAAGAGGAAATTGAAAACTTACTTAGTCAACTTTACAGACAACAGTCCTTGAAACATCAATGTGCTGTGGCTGCGGATGACATCCCGCTTCAAGCAAATTGACGCATCCCAGTCCCACAGATTTCATTCTATATGATAATTTATTGTATAATAAACAAAAACTTCCAGACAATACAGTAGCCATTATTCCGGCCAACCTCATTTCAACGAAGTCCACTACAGTCTGGAAGATATGCAATTCGTACAACAGGTGAAAATAACCATTTGTCATGGTGCTGGAAAGTATTTCAAGTGTTTCCAACCGAGGGGCTTAGTGTATTGTAAAGTATTACATCTCATAAGGAAAACAATATAGAACTTTTGCTAACAGCACCAAACGGCTACGTTTCCGTCACGAATGCCATGAAATACAAACAAGCTAACATCTAATTTCCCGCAACTTTATTCTACAGAATAAATCACTGAAATGTTTGCAAAAGCTCATTTTTGAAGAAGTAGGGTTTAATATTTCTCTAAAGCACACTTGAATCATTAATTAGTCCAATTATAATTATAACCATGCAAATTTAGATTTTTCCCTTCAGATTCAAAAATGTCAATTTCAAGTTGATAAATACATAAAAATAGATTGCATTGTATGCGCTAGGAAGCTTCTAAGATAAAACATTAATGAAGACACCACGCAGAAAATAACTGAAGTTGTAATTTGGACTTGGATGCTGACGAAGTGTGCCGAGGATTGTCAAATGAAACGCAAATCAAATCTCTGGCATATGCTGCGGCGCCCACATGTCATTAAAGAGGTGAAACTGGAACACAGTTAGTAGATCACACAAATAAGGTTAGGTATTACTACTGTATGTCGTTGATTCCCTCCAACATTTGGAGTTTTGGAGACAAAAAATCCTGGAACCTGAGCAAACGTCTGTATTCTAGTACAGTAGAACATTCCGCCGCCATTGGACTCCTGAGGAATCCTGACACATTGCCTTGTCTGTTGACACTTTCACTGCTTGAAGGTAATGCAATGGTACGATTGAAATGAAAACGCAGTCTAACTGTGCAGTACAATTCATCTTTTGTTTCACAAGCTGCTTGTGCTTTAATCTCGTGAAAGACAGCTGGCAGCAGGAGAAAGACATTCACGCCCACACTGAACCACCCTAAACCGCGAATGTTAATGCAACTACACAGGACTGCAGCAAACTTTGATTCTTTCTCACGTTTCTTACCACACTTAGACATGTCGCAAGTGCAGAATATCAATGAGATTACTCCAAATTTTAACTTTTTATTTTTTATAATGAAAAATCTTTCACTCTCTTTCTCTCTCAAGACGAACAAACAAGACGCGTGATCAAAGTACATCCAAATGGAATAAATTTTATAGATTTTAACTTAAATAATAACAACNACAAACAAGACGCGTGATCAAAGTACATCCAAATGGAATAAATTTTATAGATTTTAACTTAAATAATAACCGTTTACATAAAAACGACAGAAAGCAGTTATTACCGGATTCGGCAAAAAAAAATTAATATGTTGTGAACTTTCTCCATAAGGATCCATTTTTATCTGATATGTTTCTGAAAGTGCTATCAAATTTGTGCCAATCACTTTCAGGAGATAACGAATCCGTCCTGCACTTTGTTATAGATGCTGTCCAATCAAGTTGTCACAAATTTTGCTACTTTCTACAATTTCAAAGACAGGATAACAGCATCTGAACAGCTTCAATCTTATTATCCTGTCACTACGCTGCAGAGTAAGTGGGTGTAATGTTCCATGAAAACGGATAACACATATGAGAAACATGTAGTACTGTAATTTTTCACTTTTGTCAATTCTACAAAAACTGCATTCCTTGTAAGTTCTTTCATATGTTGCTTTATAGTAAATGCTTCAAAGGGGTCTTATATATTAAACTACATTAAAACAGACGTTCCTTTTGATGTATTCTCTTTGTTTAACATATATGAATGGACCCTATGACTTTTTCGGACGAAGTGAACAGGTCAACTAAAGAACATTACAGCAATTACAAAGAAATGTTATGAGCTGAGAAAAAACGGACACAACGTACAATAGTATCAAAAATTGTATGCAAAATTAAAATAGTTATTAAATCAACGATTTGAATAGTGCGGGTAGTAAGAACTAAGAAGAAAGGGTTAAATAGAATTGCTTTACGTACACTCACATTGGATGTAGTACTGATGCTGCTTCTTGGCTTGTTCTGCCCTTGCTTCTTGGTCCAGCATAGAATTGAGCATCTCCAATTTCCTCTGCAACTCTGCGTCTCCCTCGAGCTCTGCCGCTAATTCGGATACAAACAAACCATGTTGCCAGTCAACAAAACCACATGTAGTTGAAGAAGTAGTAGAAGAAGATGACGATAAAGACAATAAAGGAGAGCACAATTCCCGTCTTGTGAACACCACCGCTGGCACACAATCACTAATCGCGTCTTTCCGAATGTCATCCCGGTTGTACACGTTCATGAAACTGTCGTACGACAGCCTTCTTCCCTCTTCACTCCAGCGTTGTGTAGTACAGGAACTTTCCCAAAGGAAGTTATTGGGAAGATGGGTCCCAGAAATTTGTTCCGATGGTAAATACAATCGGTCTCGAAATGAATACAACCTTGCCATACCTGCACGACGACAAAAGTGCGACTCGTTGCGTTTTGATCACAATTTAAACACGACGGACCTACTCTTTCAGACTCCTTTCCGTTCATTCTCTTTCACACGACTTGTTAAAGTGAGCAATAATATGTGCACGCACAAATTGTACGAGTCACGAGTGCAGCTTGCAAAAGGCAAAAACGATGGAGGGCTTCTAGTCGTTGTAGTTCAAGGAATACTTGAGATTACTCGTCGTCTGAGTTTCATTACATGAACATGACCACTTGCATGTTTATATCAAAGGCATATTTTCTGTCCAGTTTTCGAGCGCATGTATTTTTCTCCATAAGCACTCTCTCTCTCTATCTATACATATTTGCTCGACAAAGTTATAATCTGATGACTTCTTAATGTGCAGTGTTCCTGGAGAACAAACGCATCGTGGCGTGAGCTCTGCTCCAAGACCATTATAATTCTGTTGTGTGTATAAAAGCGTTCATGTATACCTGGCAATTATTCCAAGTGATATATATTGCGGAACGTGCACAAAAACTTTCAGATTTTCTCCTAAAACATTTAGTGGCAGCAATGAAGAAACCGCCCCATGTCGTGTGTTGGGGGGCTACATCAAGTGCAAGAGCAAGCCATTCAACCGGAAATGAAACTTTGAAAAATTATCGAGTTGGTAAATTCCGAGTGTTAATTATCGTTCTGGTGACGTCAGTAGAAGAATAACCATATTTCCTCAGTTAAACTTGCTTTAGTCTCAGACTTATATGGTATAACATAGCCCTAAATCTAAGAATACCCTGACAAAATCAGTTTCTCGACATTTTCATCACACATTACATTTTAATTTAATCTGGAACTAATAAGTTGACAGCATTCTCAATATATCAAATATATCCTAGAATGAATAAGATCATTTTGCAAGCGGCTTTAGCGTAATTATATTATTTATTCTTGTGTACTCGCAACACACAACACGCTGCTGGTGCATTTATAATGCAAGTGTCCACCGAGTATGTCAATTAGCGCGTTGACCGAGAACGTCGGTGGTGTTTTATGGGAATAGATTTCGAGCGAAAAATTAAAGTATTTTAAAGATACTGTTAATTTAATATAATGTGCCAGCGATAGGCAGCTTACTGTATGGTAGCTCGAATCTCGCATCGACGAGGATTACATGGCCGGTTGGGGTCTTGGTCCCAACGACTTCCCCATCCCGCATGATCAGTTCCGCTTCGATTGAAAGCCATTGGCCAGCACCCTCCTGAGCGGTAATTGACACACAATTACGTGACAGTTTGGGGCTCACCAAATTAGTAATTATATTATCTCATATAGCCAAGTTCAGAACAATTTATTATTCATTGTTTCAGCGGCAAGTAGTGGTATTGGGGTGTAATTAAATTGCATAGCATAGCATCATAGCAAGGTGAACTTCAAGCAATAGAGAGTCAGTCGTGTTCTATCATTGGTAAAGAAGTGGCAATCTCTGCATTAAATATTATGAATCCAGAACGTACGTTCACATTTGCCAAATTGGAATGCCGGAGGTCCTTCAGATAAAGCCAATGATACCCCACCTCTTTGTCCCATATCAAACCTTTGTTCCATACTTCAATGAGCAGTCCGATGTCCAAGTTGTTGATTTCACTAAAAATGCCAATAAGAACAAGTTTATTACACGCTCCAAAAGGTGTTGAAGTACAGTACGAATAGTGAAAGAAGAATAGGAAAATGAATGGGGGTATGAGTGTTATAGAATAAGATTTTCCAGCGTTCTCAAGGATTTGTCAGCTGGGTTATATGGTGTCACCATAATAAAATTATGACTATAACTTGAATTTATGGGTTGTCCTTGTGTGCCTCAAAAGTAATTAGTTTTTTATTGTGTTAGTAATGCACGTTGTTTGCGGTGTAGTTAATTGTCGTGGCAAAGTACTTACGAGCGAAAGTGCCATACGTCTTGTCAACGTAAAAGCACATTCTTACATGCATTACGCTAACTTTATATAATGTCATTAACTGCAGTCATTTAATTAACAAGTCTCTTTTGAAAACGCCTGCATGCTTCATTGCCAAAGTCAAGAAGCTAGAGATTTTACCACCCCGGAAGGAAGATGCAATTTTTTATAACTCCGACTCTCTGCCTCTGCCTATGGCGCTTCGCTTCCATTCTATTGCGTCACGAAATCCGGTCAAATAAAAACTTTCTCAACCATGAAAAACCTAATGTGTTGGCTAAACCTAGCATAACATTGCGAATTAGGACATCGTAACACACAATGGATTGCCACAACTGCGCTAAAACTTCGTAGTGGCCAAAAAAGTATTGAATGGGCTTTGCGCCGTTGCAGATGTGATTTTTGCGTTGCCTATGAACGGTAATGATGCACAACTACTCAGCTCATTAAAGTTCCACTCCAGAATGCATTTACGGAATCAAAGAAACGATAAAAAAATGAGAAGAACACATCATATCAAAAACAACCAGACGTACACTGTGGCATTGTATTGTATAAGTTAAACTTAGGAAGGTATCCTATTGCAATTCTTTTTCCTTCTTTTGTGTACTTTTAAGTCCTTCTTCTTTGTCAGATGGGATTTTCAGATTCATTGTTCAGACATGTCAAATCTTTAAGTAAGATTTGGAATAGGACAGTAAAAACCTTTGAAAATTATAATCTTTCAGATTGGACCAGGCTTACAATGGAGGAAAGATCTCAAGGTTTCGAACAGAGATGACTGGAACGACTCAATAGAATAAATCACCCAAGGCGAATGCCATATTGAAAGCAAAAAGGAAAGGAAAGATCGTAGTCGCAAGAGAAAGCACATTAGAGAAAGCGTGGAAATTCAAGAAGTAGCATCACCTACATGCTAGTCTCATTGAATTCTCTTTTTTGCAACAGCTACAAGTTCATTCATACAAAAGCGTTTAGCATCATTTTTGCAGTTCTGCTTCCATAAAGAGCTTTGTATTCCTCCGCATGTGCCATTATCAATGCACAAACAGGGAAACTTTGAATATTTTCCACAAAAGAAGCCGTTAGTTTCCTAAATTGTCGATGACACTGAGGGCTACTACCTGACTCACATAATACGAAAACTCTTACATGTTCCTATGGATTATTTTCATGGTATTCTCATCTTTGATAACAACTGTTAGAATACCAAATTGAAACGAAGCGTCTCAAGCAAAATTGCAAGAATGTCATGCAATTTTACATTCCTAAAACGGAAAATATAAATTTTGCTCAAAGATCGTAAGGTAAAATAAATACCAAATTGAAACGAAGCGTCTCAAGCAAAATTGCAAGAATGTCATGCAATTTTACATTCCTAAAACGGAAAATATAAATTTTGCTCAAAGATCGTAAGGTAAAATGAAGCTTTTCAATTTTCTGCTCTCTTGGATTACAAATATTGAAAATGACTCCATCCATTATTATTACGACTTCATTTCCATTTCCATATATCATTTCACAATATATACTACATGTTATTTGAAAGAGGGCAATGTACAGTGGAACAATTTATAAATTTTGAGATTTGAGATACATTGAATATACCTCATCTGGTCACATTTTATACGCAACCTACGACCTACACTTAAAGCCAAGTGGTTTCAGTGATGTACCAGAAATGAATATTTTATAGTAATGATGTAAAATGATCAAGAATAAAAGCAGAACATGAGTGCTGGAAATAGAGATTCAATTGAATGAATCAATCAAATATCCGCTCAGAACTTTTCCATTTTCTCGTATTAAATTTACAATTCATTGCAGAACGCGTAATTACAAAAAATTGGAGATTTTTCTAAATATTAATATTGGGTTTAATTAGAAAACTTTAATAAAAACTAGGTAACCGAATGTAAGTTAACTTTGGTAACTACTATCATGTTATTATAGCAAAACGTTTTTGAAAATTCAATTATTTAGAATGAACGCTGCATCCAGTTCAAGCTAGCAAAGTCAATAGAAATAAATGAGAAAGCGGAGTTCGTGCTTTCGCATTATTAGTGTTGCCACTGACAAGTCGTCAGGCATAGCCCACACATTGATACGATACTTATTATTCCATCGGACACACCCATTAACTTTAGTTGGATGCAGCGGACCGAGCCAAATACTTTCATGTATTCATGTGGTAATCGAACAAACTAATTAAATGTAAAGGAATGCTTGTCTTTGAAGTCTTATTGACGTATTTAGTTTCATGTACACAAAAATCTAAACAATTTTAATAGTGACCAAATTTGAACAAATAACGTAAAAGAAATGCCTTTTCCTTAATTTGAATTGCACAAACCTTAGAAAAACTATACTGTACATTGTACTGTATAAAAACCATCGCAAAAATTCGTTTTTAAAGGAGTTCCAAAAACATGGCATTTTAGGACTAGTCATCTCGCTCGTATTTGTAATATTTTGTTCCTATAAATTATTCATCGTTAAAATGACGACCTTTAATAATGACAGTGGGGCTGGCATAAAACGCGGATTTTACGTAAAACTGAGCAGATTTAATTCGGGGGAATGAAAATTCATTTTAAATGATGTGGCCACCTAATATACAGTTAATAGGTATTACAATCATTTAAGAAGGAATTGGGAGAAAGTGTTTTCTCATTTTCGGGTTTCCATTGTGCTCAATGCACTTTTGTGGTTGTTTCGAACTTCGACGTACAATTAAAACACTGATAGAATTGAGATAGAAAACGCAGAGGATTCTGTTTTCGCTTTCATGCCCTGGAGAGTTTTACCGATCGCACATTAATGTGTCATTGTGTGCCAGAATGAATAAGAACAACGACTAAATGGTGGCAGTTCAACTGTTCTCGCATATTTATTATTTACTACGAAATGAAACTATAGAATAAATGAATGCTGGTAGATAAACTTTTCTAAGAAATTGAAGGTCTTAATGTGCGTTATTCGATATATTTGAAATAGGATTTGAAAGAAGAAGCGTTGTGTATCGATACCATAACATATATACGACAAGTGAGAAAAATGATGACTTGATGCTAAAGATGAACGTTATTTATTCTGTGAGGAGTTATGTACCAGTGTTCCGAAAGAACTTTCAGCAGCATGAAATTCTTTTTAAACTAAACTGCCTGTTTTCGACTATGTTATAGTATTGCTGCACAACAGTTTTATCAGTGTCATCGATTCTAGTCGTGGCCCAAACAAGAACGAAAATGTATTGCGGTACGACTTCGTCTCAAAATATACTTTGATATGCCCACAATAAATTCATTGCGACTATTTCCATTTGCCAGACCCTCGTTTCCGTCTTCAATTATTAATTCAACAGATTCCGGTTTCCTACTCTCTTTGCAGCTCTGCACAAAGTGTAGGTTGTTTTCACTTTGCCGATACGGTTAGTCCTCTGCATCGATGTTTTCGCGCACGTCTGGCATTGTGAATGTATGACGAATAAAAATACGTAATAACTTTAAAACAACACGATCCCAACGGATTCTCGTCTTCAGTGCAGGTTAATGCGAACAAGGATAAAGCACTTCGACTTTTTTAAAGTTATCACAAAAAAGAATTCTGGAAACAAATGAATTATCTTTAAGAGCTCAGAAAGACTCTTTGTACTTTATTTTCCGATTAAATTATTGGAAAACTTTTAGACAGACGCAGAGTACTTAATACAGTTGCCGACTAAATGATGTTAGTAGTTTCCGAAAACATTGATTTTGCTTTCAAAATATGGGAATGTCGTAGATTTGTAGAAAACTAAGTTCAGATAACTGAATTTTGCTAAATGTTATTTCCGTGAAAGAGTATAGTAAATTGAGAAAACGCCGTGCTCAATAGTTTTGACTTCCATTTCTCATACAAAATGTGAAGTTCTCGCGAGCAAACGGCAATTTGTGTATCTGCGACGAGAAAATGTTACAACCCAATGCTTTCAACATAATGAAGTTGAATGAAGGCAAAGAGAAAATGAAGCACTTTAAGTCAAAGTGTTTAGAAAAATGGAATTGAGTCTATTCTGCGTTTCTTCCAACCTTAGCTTAACCTCAGCTCAACCCAAGACGAACTCAAGAGAAAGAAAAAGTGGTGAAAGAGTCCTGTATAAAAGTTGGCGTCATCTGAAAACGGAACTTACGGAAGTACTAAAAACATTTTAAAAATCCATCTAAATGGGATGCTAGATTAACGACACACGACGATTCTCAAGCGCTTTAATCCACTCAGCTCACTTTGCTTTGTGATTTTTTGAAAATAATAACTATGTTGGGAAATTAGGATCTTTAATAGGCATGTACATCTAGGGCATCTATTGGTTTTTGAAGTTGCTGTACAATAACAACCTCATAATCACAAAGTGCTGTCGTTGATCACTTTGACATTTGAAGTTTAGTTTAGATTAGACCAATGAGGATGGATGCTATAAAAGGAATATACAATTTTCTTATATTTCCCAAGATCCTCACAAATGCGTTTTCGATGTTGGAGTCCCATCAGTCCCATGTCTAAATCTATACCCAAACGAGCACGCCTCTGTGAAGTTTCTCCATTACACGACACAACCGCAAGTATACTTGAAAGCATGCATAAAGGGCTCAAAGTAAAAAAGGAGGAAACTATCAACTTTTTTGGGCAGATCCTTTTATTGGTTACAAGAGTTTTACAACGCTCATGGAGCTAGCCCAGCCAGCGATTCTTTCTCAAAATAAGTTGCATGCATTGCTGCGTCAACTTTCGGTTTTCACTCAGCTTGAACACAAAAGCAGGAGGTATAACAGCGTTATTTGATATAATATACTAGTAAAATATTATAAAATTATGAATCTTATATGCACTGCACATAGCATTTGTAAGGAGCTTACATACCTAAGTAAAGTTCTACTCTGTTTAAAGGGTTAAACAACTAAAGCTTCACAAAAAGGAAATGTTAATAAAGCGTATCGATCACGACCAAGACTAAAAGAAGACACAGTTGATGTCATCATCTTCCGTCACTATGACCTTATTAAGAGCAAACATTTTGTTTCTCCTAAAACTATGCACGAAAATGGTAATGCCTCTCTGACAGTTAGATACTGAACCAGGGAACATCTGATCATCTGATGATGTTAAAACATGATTTCACCGGTGCACGAACTGCATAATAATCATGCAAATAATGCACCATATTTTATGTATATTTTGTATTACTATAAATTGTGCTACTAGTGGTGTTGACGGTCAAAAAATTGTTATGTATAGCACTATCCACGTGTACAAAATCGAGTTCATTTGGCATTCGATTGCTAAATGTATTCTTTAATACGGTCCTAAAACTCGGTCCATTAGTGCATAAATGAGTATACTAATCATAATGACAGTCATCTTAGTTAGTAAGGTACCCACTTGATTTTGCTGTGAAATTAGTACATTGATTAGAACAGTTAACAATTTTCAAAGAATGGCTTGTAAGGCAGCTGCATTTCATTACCTTCAATTCACTACATGAAAGAAGGAAAGAATTCGGTAAATGTACTGAGACGACGGTAATGCAAATAACGTCCCGTATGGCCGTTCTGTTGGCATGCTCTATGCATTCTGAATGAAGCCTTGACACAAAGTTGGAATGCAGAAAACAACGTTCCCACCACGGACGCACAAGGAATGCGTGGACAGAAGGTAATACATTTATTATTACATTTGTACACTGTGTAAAAGCCACTCGTGCAGAAAAAGCCTATTTCTTTCCGTTGTCGCGAGTCTTTCTCACCTTTACCTGCTCATGCTCCCACTCAAAATGCCAACCAAGCCAACGTGGAAAAGCCTGCCATTTTACTATAAAGGGGGATTTACTTTAGTCATTTCATAAAAAACCAAGTATGTTTTCGCTATTTTCATCTCTTTTGTGTAAAACATTCATTTTTTATGTTAAACAGTGAATTTTATACAATAAGTATATTGCAAACTGTTTTACTGAAAACGTAGATGTTGCCATTTGCACTCGTTTGTACACAAAAACACAAAGATATTTGAAATAGCTCCTGCATCACGTTATATTGATTACATAATAATAATTATTTAATAGCAGTGAAGAAAATGCTGTTCAGTTTGAACATCGAACTGTTATAATGAATGTTCCGAGAATCGAAAAACAAAAACGTCTATGAGTCTCAAAGAGTGTCAAATGCATTCAGCAATTTTGAATAATACTTAGAATTGCGGCCCTGAAACTGTCAGAAACAACACATCAATTCCCAGCGACGGAGACGCAAGTGGCATTACTGTGACAAGATGGGTGGGAAATGTTCCATATTTGTCTTCATGTACAAATACGGCATTGCCTATTTCTTTGCAAAATTGTGAATCGATTTCTCCTCTCATTTCAGGCAAGGTCAAAAGATGTGCTAATTTTACTACCATTTCATGAGGCACTCACAGACGCACTCACGGACGCATTTACTGTGTAAAGAGAGAATCTGAGACAAGAGACAGGCAATTTATTTATTTCATGGATTCTAATAGTTTCACTCCAAGAGAGCCAGAGTAAAGTCTATAGTTCCATTTTAGGTTGGAGTATTTGGTGATGTCATATTATTGGAAATGTAATAATAATAATGTACGCCATAGTAGCATTTCCACGGGTGCACTCGTCCAGCTTTTCCAGTCACTTGACCTTTTTATGATTCGATTTGGCAGTCAAACTGAAAGAGTCGTATTTTTCCATTCCTTTGCTATCCAGCTAGCTGAAAACGTGACGTCAACAATCAACATAGCCTATTAGAATTAGTATAATATCTTGAAATTAAGCCGAAAAGCTATACGCCACAAAGCCAGGCCACAACTTTCTACAGAGAGCTGGCATTGTAATTTTTTAGATTATTTATGAAGAGAAGTTAATCATCTTTACCTTACGTAATGACCATTCATACAAGTTATGGAGGTTGGTTTATGGTTTCACATTGCATTGCAACTTGGAGAGCAACGCCATACATGCTTGCTGTATCGACAGTACTTAACCTATATATTTCGTTTTCAAGAAATCGTAAAAAATTCGAGTACATAGATATTCGCAGTTCGCACCAAGTAGAAGTTTTAGTATTAAGTATATATACTCTAATGATTATTATATAAAGTCGGCGTAGGTATGTACTAACGTTATTGCATTATTTAATTTCAAACAGCAAAACTAGCAATTATATTCAGAATGGTTATAAATACAAACCGCAGCAGTAAATCTGAACACGACTTTATGCGTAAGCAAGGATGAACGTTTCAATCAAATAAAATTGAGAAATGAATGAACGCATTAAAAGAATTTCAGAACCACGGAAATGAGTTTCGAGTTCTACAGAAGTCAAGAAAAAGCAAGTATAAGGAAGGAAAATTGCCAAGAAGCTGGTGAAATTCGAGGTAAACTCATCGTACTTAATTCCTTCAATATCTATGAGCCAAACCAGTTCTATCTTTAGCACTGACCTACTTTAACCAGAACCGTAACTATAAGAAAGCCCAGGCTATGCTTTCTGAATGTCTTCTCTCACGGCATCCTGTTGACCTCAAACTTTCGTAGACATGACCAGCTTAAAAATCCTCATTTTTTCACAGATTGTTCAACGGCGCTAACAATTTATTTTTAAGAGAAATGTAATTCCTATATAGTAAGATAGTAGCCCATTAGTATTTCGTGATACAATATTTATTATACTATACGAATAACGCTCATGTCAAAATTTGTATCTAGCAAAAACACACTGCTATGATTTGTTGGGATTTTGACAAAGTAAACTAATTCTAGTAATAGAAATGAAATATGGTTTCAGTTAAATGTTGCTATTCAAGAGTTTCAAGATTCTGAAAACTCACAATAAATATAAAAATCCTTTGCAAATGAATCCACTACACGTGGAAAGATCAAAGCTGTATTCTTGGTCATTTGGCTATAGAATGAATTTCTCTTAAAAGATTACAACTTTACAACTGTAACAAAAGTGACATTGGTGTTGACTGTTGACGTTCAGGTACTGATAAGTGAAACAAGACAATTTTTCAAAGAGCGCTGGAAAAGCTTTTGACTACGACTGATATGTATTTTCCCCTCAAATGATTCTCTATAAACCTCTTTGTTTGTTGTTCGGTTGCGTGGAGCAAACAGTGCTCGTTCTGCTAAAATCCGCTGGAAGATAAAGGTAGATATACCAGTAGGATTGGAAAATGGCAAATTGGAACGAACTCTTCTGGGGTAAGTTGATACATGAAAAGGATTCAATAAAATGAATAGGGTGTCAAACTTACAAGAGAAAGTCTTGTTCCCAGCTTGGAGTTGCGCCTTTGACAGTCACAGTAGTGGATTTTACATTTCCTACCTTCAAAGTTACGTATGAGTTCCCATGAACAGCTGTAAATGTCAAATTTACATTAAATAAATAAACATTAAATATTTTAAGAAACCGGGAAAAAAATGTGCTTGTATGGCCAAGTGCCGGATAAAGGAAGTTGAAAGATAAAAAGTTGATACGTAGTAATGTCTGTCTTTCATGGTAATGGTAAGTGCCTGGGAATACTGATGGAGCATCATTTCTTGGAATCCGGAGACGGCGGTTGGGTAAACAAGTTTGCAAGTGACACTCACGGTTTGCCAGGCACAATGACATACCATACGCTTTGTGATAACAGGTATCCATGACCAAACAGTACACTTGATATACTCAATTGGCGATTACAACACAGAAAGGGTGTCAAGAAAAGAAGCATAAAGCAAAAGACTTCTCGACACTTCCGTTATCCGATCTAGTCTGGCCTTGACTTTCGAGTTCGGATAAGGAACACCCGGCAGAAAAGTACATAAACTTTCTTTTGACTTCTTCTCTACTATGAAGGGGAAATTATGCAATAAAACGTACTTTTTACTGAAGAAGAGACTTACCTTGAGCTCCAACAAAACGCGCTTTCTTCACTGCAAATACAAACAAGAACAAAGGTCAACTTCAGGTACAAAATTAAGTGTCTTACTATCACCGTGCAGTAGCTTATCCTCGACAATGGAAAAATGGGTGTCATTTATTCAATTCTAATATACTAAATACTAGACTCAAAGTCACATAGCGCGTATAGAAATTTTTGCGAAATTAAAACACTCAAAGTGATCGAATTAATTATCAATTGCATGCACGGTGTGGTGGTCATAAGTCTCGCACGGTGTGCTTTCTATGGTCGGATTACCGCAAACGGGCGAGTGGAAATTAAAAATCGATTTACTTTGAGTTAATATCCGAATGCAACGTTTTTCCCAGTGAGTCGCATACCTATGTTACTTTATAAAATCAAAAAGCATCGAACTTACTATTTGAGAGTTAATCTAATATACACTTTTCTTGTGAGACCGACAACGACAAAAGTACATAGTATAATACTAGAGTGAAATATGCATGGGCCATGTGTGGAGAATGTGGGTTGGAAGTAGAGAACGGGATGGACCCGTTTATCGTAATGTCACTTCTGACATTTAAGTCAATTTGTTTTATTGTCTTGACATTCTGTCTGAAGTAGTTTAATATTTTACATCTTATCAATCTGATCAACTTGAGACACAGCATGCGATAGCATTATAATCCGAGAAACGACGAGATGTTCGTATTTCAATGTCTACAAAATATTCTGAGGGAATTGAGAGCCATTGCAATTACAAGAATCTAAATAGATGTACAGGTCTTCAGCGAAGAAACGGACACGGACTAGTAATAATTACATGAAAGACTGTATGATGCATTATTAAAATATATTGTTATCGTTATTGTAGTAGAGGAAATTATTGCTTATGGCTTTTGTCTGTTCCACTCTCCCTCCAATAATAATTTAAAATATCACTAAGTTTACAAGCTACACAGGATTATAGAACGAAGGAGATAATCGTGGTGCAAAAAACTATACTAAAGTTTAACTTACCTGTGACACTCAACAAAGACATATCTTAGTATACAAGTCCCGAAAGTCCTCGTCACCTCACTGAGAATTCAGCACTGGTCACTTTTTCATTGTTCATTTCAGTTTCTGATAGATTTTCTTTGTTTCTAAAAATATACTTGTGAAACACTAGAATAAAACATCAACAACTTTGAAACACACAAGTTACAAACAACAATGATTATAGGCCAGAAGTAATCGTCAAGAAGTTCACAGGCAATAGGTCGCATCGGTTAAGATATTGTATTGTCACGTATTGTGTTATTATTATTACATAAGGAAAACGTGTCTCTTCGCAACATTAGAAATATAAGCCATGGAACGTGATTTCACTGGAGAAAGTTGTTTTGGTATTGATTACAACGACAGACGTGAAAGTAGGAATGCTCGATGGATTGTGATTTCTAGGGTTACATATAATAGGACAAGAATCATGATTCACGACACTTACTGTACACATTCCTAAGCATTTCCGCACATTTCATTGAGCTATTAAAGTAAACTATAGATGTACTTTAATATACATCACATAATGTCCAATTAGAATCAGGGCGAACAGGTTTTAAGATAGAGTTAGTAATTTGAATGTGGAATACACTGTAAATTTACGCTGCATTGTTTATCACTCATAACAGTGATCTTATGCACTGCTTTCTTTTGCTCATATTCAAATAATGATGCGTCGGTGAAAGGTGAGGATGCATGACAAGTTGTACAACTCACAAAGATGCACTTAAATAATTCTAGATGCACTTTTGTCACCCACACATAACGTTTAGCACGAGGAAGTTAAATGTAAACTTGACGTCATTTGTTTTCTTTATAGGGTGGAATATGATGAGTGTATTCGTGGTGGACACACCGAAAAAGGTGTGTGGGTGAAAGAATGTGTTCCTCGCCCTGGTCTTTTCCGTGTACTGTGACTTGGGTGGTTGAGCTCAAATTGCTGGGCAAGATTTAGCTTTCACTCTAACAGGAAGGACAAAAGTTTTGGCCGACCCGCTTCCGAGATCCTCCGAAGACCGATGAGTACGATGTTCCAAGGATGTGTTCAAATTGTATCTGGTCCTTTCACTGGAGCCTCGTAGTCTTTAGTCTTCGGCGTAGTCCTAGGTCCTTTTCTTTTGCCTTCATTCCGTGCGCCCCACTTCTACACTTTCTCTGTAGCAATGCGACTCACGTCATTCTTCCTCTCCAATTCCTCTAACCTAACGGATTTCTCGTGCAAGCTTTCCACTTCGACTATGTTGTACGATTTTCTTCACGTACTTGCTAAGTCCATGTCCCACTCTCATTACGTTCTCCTCACTCTAAAGAAAGCAGGTTTGGAGTTGCACTCATTCCCTTCACTCTTTCCATCTGCAGACCACGGTGTTGTGCTTTCACGGTTTTCCAATTGTCTTTATGCCCACTAAACGCAAACGCTGTGCTGTGTACCGTGTACGTCATACAGTATAAAGACGACAGGAGTCTTGTCAGTCATTATTGACTTTGCTCGCCGTGTGTATCAAATGTACCCACGCTTCACTAGCATGAATGGCGCTATCTTAGCCACAAACGACTTGACAGTTCTCACTCCATCGTTTAATTAGTACACATGTAGTATAAAAATGAAATTCCTGGTTCTTTTCGTTATTAGCTTAAATATTTTGCGCTAAGGGACCTAATGTATGTTTCTAGAGTCTTTTTCGGTTCTTACTGTACGTTTCCTATGTTAAGCTATTGATCCTTTCTTTTGTGGGGCAAGCGTACACCAGTTGTTCATTGCGATCAATAGCTTGCACATATAATATACACAGAGGGCAAAAAGCAGGTTTTGGGAAGTGCCGAGTCACTCGTGTTCCACAGCGAAAACGTCCTCGACTGATGCACCACATTGCAGTTGGAGCGTATATCTCGTCCAGTAACAGATCTCAGGGACGATTTTACCATTCCACTTTTCACTACATACACTACATGACTACATCTACGGCACGGTTGTTCTTTTGATTCTCTCGTCTCATGACTCCATAGAGGATTTGACTCGATCATAAGAGGACTCGGACTCGGAGATACGCGATGAATCTCATTTTGTAGGTAAGCCAGGAGAAAACCCCAAAAAACATACAACCAAGTACTACTTTCTCTTTAACTTTCACACTGACCAAACTTAGACCCGAGATAAATGACCTGACTACTATATTATATTTTCTCTTGTCCGATGCACTTTTTGGATTTGAATCTCCTGTGCTTAACTGTATGAACTGTCAACTGACACCGGCACTTACGTCCAGCTTGCTGTATACACAACAGTCATCACTTTCTTCTCAATTTTTTACGCATTTATAACCGGTAATACTGATTTTCTACAACCGTTCACCCAGCTACACTGCTTGCTACAAAGCCTGTTTCTTATTCCACAAGTCGCATCGAATAATATCCCACTTACTCTAGTTTTACAATTTCCTGCAAAAAAACTTTACTCGAAAGAAAACACCTTTCAAATGAATCGTGAAGCAACTGCACTCATTTCCTAACTTATATTAACGCATCCGTTGTAGCTGTAAACCTAGGAGCTACGGTGTCTTTCTCCTTTGTTTGTTTGGTCTCACGCAACGCGGATTCATGTCACTTTTATCGCCGTACTTTTGAATTATATTCTATTTCCATGTCATCAACTCAAGTCATCCTTTTTGTTATCGGAAATGCATTGAACGATAAGTTTACGACAGTTAGTAAAAAGTATAATCTAAATAAATCGGTCGGAGTCAGCACACAAGTGAAAGCTCACGTATATAATTTATCAAATGTACAATACTATGATATTTATTACATGCAATTGGGATTATAACATTTAATATATAATTAATATAATATGTCTTACTAAAAGCCAAATAAAAACACCACCTTAATAATATGGCATTATTCTCGTATTTTTTATTACGTAATTTATTCCGCGTTATTGGCATTCATCAGCACTCTGTCCCTGTTACCGATACTAATCATATAATCACGCATTTCACGACAAAGAAGCTGCGTTAGCCAACGACATTAATGTATATAGTCGAGGACCGTATTGTCATTTCATTGGCTAACAATGTCCTTTTGTCGATTATGATTATTATACTACACTATTGGGTAGTAAAAATGGAAGTTGTATAAACTCGGTAAACAATATTGTCGTATTACATATTATATTATAGCTTTATAATAGCATTGAGAAGAGTATCGTAATGTATCGTAAAATTCTAGCTACGCCAATTCCAAGGCAAATTAAGTCGATAAATATTATCACTTTTAGTAAGTTGATCATTATATTGCTTAATTCCATGTTATATACAGTTTTTCAGTTATTCAGTAAACGAAATTGAAGGAAAAGGACAAACATGCATTTACGAATGTTAATGCATTAGACTTTCACTGCAATTTCTCTTGGAACAAAAAAAACGTCAAAAAACCCAAACGGTGAAACAGAGGCCGGGAAAGGGACAGATACATTGGAGCGCCAACTGTAAAGTGAAAGTGGAAGGTGTCCCAAATGTTGCTCAGAGCTCAGGGCTCGGCTGACGATCCTGAGTGTGGAGCGGCTCCAGCGGAGCAAGGCTCAAATCGGAACGTGGGACGGCGCACTTTGTTTGAATCCGCTCATATGATGGCCAACATTTACCAGAGAAGAGAGCTTTGAGCACTCAACTCATCAAGACTCAAATGCAAAACAATTCTTGTATTTTATAGTCTGTCTCTGTCTGTGTCCCACAGAATTCAACTGAAGCGTTCAAAATAATTTAGTGACGTTATCAGTATTATCGTTGTAGAATGTAGATAATCAGTTGACAACATTTCGTGCTTTTAATAATCATACTTTACGGTATTATTTAATATTGTTTACGAGTTTTAATTTACGTTCATGCTGTTTTGATCCCAAATAACTTACTGGAATTAAGTTGTCAGTTACATTATTATAGTTTTGAGTGTATTATTCGAATTGACAGTTCCGATGCTTAAAATTGATATGCACTGTGACGGTGTAATTAATTATGAAATTCGTAGTCGTTTATCCAAGGAAAATGTAACGTCGTCATCTGGTCCTATGGGTAGGTGATGGTGAACTTTGTTTTGTATTTATAGTTAGATATAAATGTTAAGTAGTGACTTAATAACATTTATATCTATACTGAAGGCTGAAGGCGAAGGCACAACTGTACTAACTAACTATACTCACACATCACTTTGTGTCATGCCTTCAGTAATGTCATATGTCTGTGTACTTTAGTGTGTACTATAAATCTATAATGGAGCGTATGGTTGTAACGTTTCTTACTTTGCTCAAACCCGTTCAGAAGATATTAATTTTGGCTGGATTGCAATTTTTTGACTGTGCTTAAAACTAATATTGTCACTTTTGAAGTGTTATTTTGGCCAGCGCCTTTTATGTCAGAAGAGGAATGATATCGTTTTTAATTATACGAATTGGACGTTTTTTATTTTTGCAGATGCCGGCGTATAAAAATTGTGAAATGTATCAGTGATGGTGACATTATTGTCTACCGACGTCGTGCCCTTTACAGCGTGAAAAGGTAAGGAAATCATTTGACGTATATAAAGAGACATAAGACCACCTTACAAGTTGTGGACTGTCGCAATATAACTACGAGCATATGCAGGAAACGTTGAAAATATCAAATTAAATGTCAAAACAGGTTATTGTAATTTCTTATGCAGCCGATTAAAGTTAGACAGGACGTACGACTTGAATTTAGGAAATGAAGAGAACACAATCATCGGATCATCTTAGACGA
>JABASF010001504.1:0-21514 GCA_019776145.1 Harlomillsia oculata | reverse complement strand
TATATTATGTTTAGGACATATGCGGAAGTCCGAAACGGAGGGCATTACTTTCTTATCGCAAGTCCTCACGGCTTACTCAGCAGTTTCATTCTGTTTGATACTCCTGCAACTGTTGTGGTTGTGCGAACGTATAGTTTCAGGACAAAAAGTCTTGTTAACAGCCATTAGCTGGTGCAACATCCGGCCATTGACGGCTCTTGCGGATTGGCTCCATGTCCAGTCCAGGTCCAGGCACACAGGGCATGCACAACCCTTTGTGCCTCCAATTACGGCTCCACAACAACACATTCACGGAAATCCTCACGTGTGCATGCATTAAATAGATTCATGGAAATATACTAATCCCATTACTATTCATAAACAAATAATAATTACTATTTGCACAATTATTATGAATTTTAGCACGCTTTGTGGCCTTCATCAATTGTTATTCTCCAGGCGCAGATAAGCTCTCAGGTTTATTTTTGAGTTTCTGGGTACTGAAGGAAATCGTGTTCCATACGATTCTGTCACAGTTTAAGCAATGTTATACCTTCAACATCCAATTAAACTTTGCCTCTGAAGCTTTGCAGAATATGTGATAAAGTGGGCATTAGTTAACTTTCAGCGCAAGCCTTTCATATGATTTGTAGCTAGAATAAGTGTTGGGACGCAAATGAAAACGATTAGTAATGTCAAATTCGAGGAACGTTTTGGGCATCAAGAAAGCACTCCGCAATTTCCGTAATAATAAGCTAACTTTTAGTGACGACGGGACTCACAGTTTTCGGACTCGGGACTCCCTCAGATGAGGATCAGCATCAGGACTCACGTTTAATTTAGCAGGGGGTTTCGAAAGTCCGGACTTTGGACTCGGGACTCAGAGTCCGACTCCGACCGAGTTCAACTCCAGAGTGAGTCCCTTAGGCGTACGTAGGTCCGGACTATAATGAATCCCGTCATCAAGTCATCATCACTGAATGCAACCATTTAATGGTACTTACGCTACTTACGCAGACGTTAATGTCTGCGTTTACACCAATTTAACTATGCAATTGTCGAACTTGTGTTACGACTTACGATGTACAATTAAACTTCGATTTTGAAGCTTTGCAGGATGCCATAATGTTGACTTTGTTTATTATTGTCAGTGGAAGCCGTACATTTAAAGTGACTTTGTTTGTAATTAGAACAAAGGGAAAATTAAAATGATCATAAAATCCGAAGGGCGTTTTCTCCACCACGAAAACGCTATGTAATTATCTCCATGGCACTTTGACGTTGAAGCACTATATTAACTAACCTTTATGATCCATTAGAGTATGGCTACCCTACCGTACTCTATGCTTATTTTGCAAATCAAACTTTTTAATTGCAAAATTGCAGTGCAATATCCATTTGGGATCCGAAACTAACAAGTTAATGTCTTTATGTCCAGAAATGGGCATTATTCCCGGTTTAAAACTGAGCAAAATGACTTCAACAACGTTTCGGTCAAAGAGTCAAGTCAAATCCGTTGTTTTGTCGCTTGAGATTTGAGACCTAAGGTTGCGTTGTCTGGAATAAGTTCCATAATTTAAAAAATGCAGGACTCGCCAAGAATTATCAAAAAAATTTTGATTTTCACTTTCACAGACTTAAACAATCAATTCCCATTTATTAAAATTAGATTTTCGAATGCATCAGGTGTGAAATCTCCTACACTAGAAGCAGAAAGGAAGGATAATCAGTTTGCGAAAATCAAGTTTTTCTCAATCATGTTTCTGTTGATTGTTGAAGTGATTACAATTTTAGTTTTAGCGTTGGAGAATAGGAAATCGTACATTCGGGACAGTGAAATGCTTCAACTCACACTGCATTCGCTGTTTTGGGCCGTGTCCTGCGATGTGCTGCTCATAGCACTCAATGGCTTCTTCTACCGAGAAGAAATTAGGGACTTTTTCCAGCAAACGGAAGAATACCTGGACACGACCATCCTTGACACTTCCAGGATACGGACCTTGACGGTTAAAAAGGAACGGGTCATGTGCATCGTGTCCGGTGCGGTGTTCCTGTCAGCCCGCGTAGTCATCCCAATCCTTTTCATCTTGTTCTTCCAAAACAAGTACTACTTGTTGGCAAGGGTTGGCGACATGGTTGCTGGTCGGTTCCCTGGTGCCGGTAGGATCATTGTGGTCATTGCCGGCTTATGTCAACTGCTTTGGGAGTATGCAAAAACACCAACAGGCTGTGGAACGTTCGTGGTTTGCTCTTGGGTCCTCACGACGTATTTGCAAATTGTGCAAAGCGTCCTCCAGGAAATCGAAAGACGATATTCGGGATCGGAATCGGAACTCACTTTGCGTGAGGTTGTCAAAATCTTGAACGAGCTGAGTATTCTGACCTCCCGGTGCAACGATTCCTTGAGCGAGTTTCTGGCGCTGTGCAAAGCAGTGATTGGGTCCACCGGCGTCATTTGTGCCTTTGTAATGCTCCGTTTCTGGCACGCTTTGCCCTCGTATCTTACTGCAACCTTTCTCGAAATCGCAATCTACAGCTTGTCCTTTTCCGTAGCGTTCTTGACACTTGCTGGACGAGTTCATGAAACTTGTGTCCATGTCCTATTGTCCATTCGAAGGTGTAAAAGGTCAGCGTCAGGCTACAACCGTCGAGTCGTTAAGTCAATTCGTCCATTTGCTTTAGAAATCAAAGGATTCTATTTTATAGACAGGATGTGTCCCTTGACCTTTGTCAACATTGTCATCAGCACGACCTTGTCTTTAGTTTTGTCGTCACGGGTCTACTGAGTCGTTGACAGCTCACGAAAAATAACCTGCAAATATCAATAAAATTCAGAATCAACTTGAAACAAATTGCACAGTGCATTTAATTCTATTCCTCAACATAACATTGTGCTTGAACTTGAAGGTTGGCGTTGGCAGTTGACATTGTTGACCCCAACCTTATGAGTTTTATGACGCTGGCTTTGTGCTTTCATCATAATTATAGTCTTATAGTCATGACATGACGTATTGGAATGAATGAGAGATCATTGTGGACGGCAACGGCATAATGTCAAAGGTAAATCTCTCGTTTCGGCGTGAAAGCGTCTCTGAATTTGAGCCACGAAGCGAAAAACAAGAAAACTGAGGGACAATCGTCTAAACAGAGTACGTGTTTTGTTTATATTCATTGACTTTATTAATTCTTGGCATTGTCAAAATTTGATTAAAAGATAAGAGCTAAGTTGGTTCGTTATTGATGCTTCAATTTACGTTCGGTTAGGTTAGGTTACTTGGTCAATTTGATGTACATCGTCTCGTCCTGTCACGCCTGTCAGCTAATGCAGACTCTGCTGAGCAGAAGCCCACCATGGCCATGGCCATGATGGCCAACAACGCTTCAGATTCCGGGAGTAGTGACGAAACAAGAGGACCAACTTCATCAACAATGGAACATGAACGACAACAGGAGCCTTTGAATGTGGTTGTGGCGTCAGACACAAGTGACACGGAGCAACAGGAGCATTCCTCAGTGCTCGTTCATGCAAATGATGCAAACAAATGAGTCAATCAGTTACTATATTTCGTTGAATTAGTTGAGTAAATAGGGAAAGTAAATTTTATTGCTGTAAAGTTGAGTGCGCAGTCTGGCAAAGCTAAAACAAGAGAGGCATAAACATAACAGTTGGAACACGCTTTTTTGACGACATAATATGGAGGACCAGAACATGACTTGACATGACGCAATACTTTTTGTTTACCAAGGATGAACTTTGAGGTCATCCCAAAAGCGCCGAATGAAATAAGCCCCTTTCTCCCCAATCATGAGGGCGGGAGCTTGTGTGTTTCCCACCGGGATGACGGGCATGATAGAAGTGTCCACGACTCGGAGACCCAGGACACCCTTGACCCTCAGCTCCGTGTCGACGACAGTGCCCATGGGAGCCGTGCAACAGGCGTGGTGAAGGGTCACACTGTACTGCTGGACGAAACAGGCCCAGTAGGCGTCTGACCTGAAGGGCCACTGCTCGCAGCCCGGGAAGGATTCCTCTGTGAACTTGGCACCCACACGAGCGAATGCGGTGCTGTTTTCCACGAGAGTGAGGGCCTTCTTGATGCCATCCACAGTCACAGCCAAATCCGAACCTTCATGGTCGGATAGGTACCTTGGGTCAATGAGTGGACGATCAAGAGGGTAGGAAGAGACGAGTCGGACAATCCCGCGTGACCTGGGTCGAGCACAGGATACGGGTATGTGGAACAGGTCACGACCAATGTCATTTCGGTAGTAGTGTCGAAGGGGGTTTGGTTTCAGGTTATAGGCTCTGGCGACATCCTCAGGGAATGTTCGATGCGCTCCGATCCCCACGAGGAAGAATTGAATGTCAGACCAAGTGGACCCTTGAGCTTGGAGGTGGGATGAAGACAGGAGGGCCGTGGCCTGGGTCCCCGTCGAGGTCAGCACCCCGCGCCCTTCCTTCAACCAAGTGACCATGGAGGCGGGAGTCACGTCCCGATCCAGAAAGATGCTCCGTTTGTTCTCAATCGTGAAAGGACCCAAGTAGGCGGACAAATGGTCCTGAAGGTTGTCTCCCACCGGGGAATCCACGATGACAGGTATTCCGAGCGAGGCCAAGTGCTCCCGGTGTCCGATTCCCGACAACATGAGTAGTTTCGCAGAATTGACAGCCCCGGCGCACACGACCACTTCTTTTCTGGCAATGGCAGCTTGGAGCTGACCATGTCGAATGTACTCTACTCCGGCAGCGATGTTCGTTCCCTCCCTGAACAGAACTCGGGTCACCCGGGAGAACTTGGAGATAGTCAAGGTCCGTCTTCCGCGGATGGGCCGGAGGAAAGCTTGGTAAGGCGCTTGTCGAATCCCCTTCTTTATAGCATAAGTCGTCGTTTGGAAAGCACCCGCTCCCGAGAAATTGCCGTTGAGGTCAGCATTGGACTCGTAGCCGAGTTCCGCCGCAGCGGCATTCCATTCCGGTGCCAGTCCAGTGTAATGCGGTTCCTGAATCCTTAAGGGTCCTCCGGAGCTGTGGGCAGCAGGATCCCGACTCAGCGCCTGGAAGTCCTCCGAACGCTTGAAAAAGGGAAGGACACCTTCCCAGCTCCAAGCAGGGTCCCCAAGCAATCCCGCCCAGTTGTCATAGTCACTCCGGTGACCTCTCAAATGCGTCATTCCATTGAGATTCCCAGAACCACCAAGACCAATTCCAGAGGACCAGCTCGACTCCTACATAAATACCCGGGTGGAATCAGTGCAACTAATGAATGAGATTGACGGGCAATACGCACAGGAATGAGAATGATTACCCCGTGGAGAGAAGCGAGGGATCCGAACACTTGTGAAGTGGTGCGATGCATCCAGTCCGTCTCGGGATGGTTGATGAAGAAAAGGGCGAATCCGGGTACATTCTGAAGCGGGTGTGGTTCTCCGCCCGCCTCCAGGAGGAGCACGCTATACCGCTCCGAAAGTCGGTTCGCAACGACACTCCCTCCTGAACCAGCTCCCACTAAACACACAAAAAGTACCGTTTTTTGCTACTTCTCAATTTTGGAAAAATAAAATGATAAACTCAAGTCTTACCAATAATAAAATCGTAATGAATTTGATTCGGTTCGAGAGAAGCCTTGAGTGCGTCTTGAACCCGGTCCGCCTGCTCCCAAAGTCGGATGTAATGCCCGAAAGTGGCGAGAATCACGTAGAGCATTGGACTCACCACGAGCCGCTGAAAGATTCCCAGAATCCCCGCCATAGTCCCAAAAAACAACCCGACGCGATGTATGACCTCTTGTAATTCCTGCTCTTCAATGGTGAGGTGCGCTCGGCTCCGTCACTCCTCCAAGACTAAAATCCCTTACATCAATTCTCATTCTAAGGGTCTCTGCTCACTTCCGCTCCCGCATTTTTGCACACATTTAGTACCAAGGTGCGAAAAGAACTTGCAAACTGCACAAAATCGACAAAAGTGCTCCTCGTCACACACCAAATCACACCAAACCCATAATACTACAGTGTACTTGTATGGCGACGTCAAGTCCCAAGAATGGTCGTATTTCTAATAGGATCATGGGACCTCCTGTTCTGCTAAAGTGGCAACTCACTAACTCATGCACTGACTCACTCGTGTGCGAACTTGGCATTCTGCACCTGCAAAATCTGCATGTAAGCAATGTAAGGGCTTGTTGTAAAGGGCAAATGGGTACTTGAGAACACTAGAAAACACTATTTTTGCTATAGTACAAGCGCCACACGACTTCCTTCCTGACATGTGTCGCAAAAATGTTGCAATTTTCTCACTCACTCGCTCATTTGCAAATTTACTTTCCTTTTCTATGCACTTGCCAAAGGGTCGGTCGTACTATAGTCAATGATTTGCATGAATCAAAAAATCAAGTGGTTTTGCTTTTGTTGTAATGCAATTGTATTACGTCATCACCTCATGCACACATGAGAGCACGAAAAAACACACCTGTACAGTAATTAACATTAGCATTTTTGTGCAATTTATAGGAATTATTGTAAAGATTGTTAATTAATCATGAATTTATGAATTTATAGTCCATTGAAGGGGGAACGAGAGACTCCAAAGGGATCCTTCAAGTGTACACTGACTCGTATGTACAAGGCCATTTTTTGCTAGGAAATGTTTTCAAATATGTGAACCCGCGACTGTGACCTGACCCTGTGTTTGGATCAGTAGTGAGGGTTTGCGTTGGAATCCACGTCGGAGAGCCATGAAGCGGGTGAAGGCGGGTATTCTTGATAAGGCCCTTGACTTGCGGACGCGTGTTCCCCAGGACTGGAGGACGAGTTGAGAGGAATGCCTCCGGGTCCCAGCGGCGGGTACACCGGGATGCCGTCCGGTGTGAAGTGTGGGAAGTGGTGGAGTTGACTCGGACCTGAGGACTCGTGCGGGGTGGCGTACGGACTCGACGACGCGGTGTACGGCATGTCCCTCGGTGTGGACGGGGCGGGCAGTTCACTCATGTCCACGAACCCGTCGTTGCTGCTCAAGTCACCTGCAGAAAAAGAAATAGAGGAGTATTTAGATGTATGTAAAAGTCGGGAGGAAAAACCCGGGGATTTGCCTTGGCCATGCACATAAAATAGTAAATGAGGTGAGGAAGCATGCAAAATTCAAGAGACATGTCCTCATTCTTGTCACTGCGATGACACACGAGCAAGACAGTGCCCATTACTCTTCCTCTTTCTCCCCGGGCATTCTACCCGGGTATACAGTCTGGCTCGTCTAATGTATGCACGGATGCAATTCCCCAAGTCCCTCTTCACCTGTCTTCATTCATCCTGAGGAAGGGAGGGACGAGAAGGGAAAAGGGATGATATTTTTTGATATTTCGGAACGAACTGGATGACTTTTCGGAGATGACACGCTTGCTTTCCCTAATACCCGGGAGAAGAAAGAGGGGATGAAGAGGAAAGCATACACAAAAGGGTAGTAGTTGGAGTCTTTGTGACAGAGTGTGTGGTGACTGGAATGACGTAGTGTCTCGAGTGCTAATACCCGGGAGAGATCCTAATCCTCTCTCTCATCTCGCATGAGACTAATTCCACAAATCTATTAACAAATTGACTCACTTTCTCCCCATTCACTCACAGCCCCTGAGCCCTTCAAGGCCCTCCTCCCATAAAAAGACTTACTGTGATTGAATCCAGACTCAGAGTCGCTCTTGTCCATGTCATCTTTGCTCAGTTCCGAAGATCCCTTGTCTCCCGATGATCTCCCGGAACCTTTCAACCCGCGGAAATATTGGCCCCATCGAGTCCGTCCGGCGTCCTTCTTCAGTCGCTTCTCCTTCGCTCGTCTAAACAACAAAGCACATCTACAGACATCCTCCACCAAATTAATACCCGGGTACTTTTCCAGTGTCACTTGTTGGGTTTCTAGAGGATGAAGGATGAGAGAAACCCGCTAAATGAGATTGCTTTTCTCCCCGTCCAGGAAATCTTCATCTGTCCTCAGTTGGCAGATGATATTTGTGTAAACGTAAGGCTTCAGAAAGAGAAGATACCCGGATAGAATAAAGGATCCCCTTACCGATTTTGGAACCAGACTTGAACGACACGCATGTCAAGGCCGGTGTCCTGGGACAACTGCTCGCGGACATGTCGAGCGGGTTTGGGACTGGCGTTGTAGGCATTCTTGAGGGTCTCTAACTGCTTGGCGGTGATGGTGGTGCGTGGGCGCTTGTTCGGGGCTTCACCGCCCGAATCGGAGCACCCCGTCCCGTCCTTGGTCTTGGCGGCCTCGTAGTCCGTCTTGCACACGAGCTTCCGGTCGTCCATGAGGTAGAACTCGTCACCCGTGTTGAGTTGACGGGAGCAGAGGATACACACGAAGCAGCTCAGGTGGTACACATGGTCCTGAGCCCGCCGCACCACCTCCGTCGGCGGGATCCCTTCCTCGCAACCCGCACACCGAGTCCCGTACCGTCTACTTCATCATCCATGACAATAATTCATAATTCATTACGTATTACATGTCGCATCTCCGGATCATGTCGACGATGACGTCACTGATTAAAAGTGTGATCAAGGAAATTTACTTGAAAAAGTCGTCTTTGCAAAAGAGCTGTCCATTCTTGAGAAAGCACTTGTCGGTGAGCGTGACGTCACAGTCGACGCACTTGAGACACCGGGAGTGCCAAGTCCGGTCCACCACCTTCAGAATGAATCGGTCCAGAATCAACCCTTCGCAACCCGCACAACGCGGAATCGTCGCTGCAACACCACAAAAATTGTCAAAATCATCAATCAATCAAATCAATCCGTAAAAAAGCACAATCAAACCGAATTTTTGTACCCAAAGAGGAAAATGCCCGCGTATTGAGAGCAGAGAGAACCATGGGGGCAAAGTGCTACAAATGGTACAGAAACACGGGGACCTCCGGTCAACTCGAATGCGCAGTGCAGAGTGAGTAGGACTTGCACCACCAAACCACCAAACCCTTGGCTTTTTAGGGATAGGGACGGGAAGTCGGGAACCCTTTATTCAATGCAAAGTACCCGGTTTCATGGCTTTTTCTCCTCCGGCTTGTTTGCCCGAAACTCGGAGCATATTTCCCCAATGAATTTCATAATTCACTTTTCCGCTTTTTCAAAACAAAATCTGAATTTTGCCCAAATGTTTGAACTTTTTGATTTTTGAAAAGCAAAAAACCGGAAATGTTGAAGTAATTGTAACAAAATATTTGTTTAATGGGAGGAAAGAGGAAAGAACCAAAAGGGTTGGGTCACGTGTGTTTTTGGATGAGGTCACGTGCCGTGGAATCCGAAAAGTCCGATTTCGTTTGTTCTCTTCGAGTCTTGCCAATTAGAAGTCATTACTCTTGCGGACAACAAAGGACCGATTGACACGTGCCTCCAGGGACCAGCACACCCTGGCACCCAAAACAAAAACCCGATTCCCTGATTTCCCGGGCGTCGTCTTCATCTCTCCGGAATCATGTCCAGGCCCATGATGTCAATACAGGGACATCATCCCCGGTGGTACCGGTGGCTCAGGGGCTAGTTGAGACGCACAAATCAATATGAGAGCAAAAGGCTTTGGCAGACACGAAGTGGCCTTGAGGGACGGGCATATAAAGAAAAGTCTCCTGAGACTCAGTTTCCACTCGGCCAGAGAGTCAAGAGCCCTTGTCTCCTGCTCTTGTTGACACTACATTCCTAAGGGACCCGGATACAAAATATACCCGGGTAACCTGCTTACGTAATGAATCCTCGAGGGTCGTAAAAATGAAGACTTGAAATATGAAAAAAATACTAAAAGTAAAGAAAATGAGGATGCGGTGGACAACGGGAGGATGAGGGAAAGGAGGGATAAGCAATACCGGAGGATGACGTCATACCCGAAAGTCTGAGGAAATAATACAAATCCGAAAAATCGGTGAAGTAAAGTGAAGGGAAAGGAATTGTGTGTAGTTTTGTTGAGTTTGGTGTGTGTACGTTCGGGTCGATTTTCCCTTCACTTGGGTTTAATCAAGGAGATGGACTTTTTCTTTTGAGCTTTTCGGGCTGTGCTCTCCCGCTCCGACGGCTTCTCCCACTCCGAATTCGGGTATTACGGGATGCATGAGGGATTCTTTCTTTCTTTCACGTGTGTTCTGCTCACTCTGCTTATGCGCCCCTCCTTTTCTCTTTCCTTCTTCCGCCATCTTCTTCCCTTCTTCCCTTCCCTTCCCTTCCCTTCCCTTCCCATCTCTCAATCTCTCCTCTTCCTCACTTGAATGAAAAGCAAGAGACACGGACAATTCGGAATTCGGATGACTGGAAATGCAAACAAAGGCACCTGCTTCCAAGTCCTTCAAGGAGCGGAGCGGACCCTTATTCCTCCAATCCAGCACATGAACAGATGAGGACAAAAGACGGAACATTAGCGATGAGGTGCGGATGAGTCTAATCCCCGAGACTCCATTCATGCCCACGCAAAAAGGGATCAATGGACAAAAAGGGCCCACAACAAAACACAACTCCCGGAGTCTCTCCAGCTCCAGTCTCCAGTCCATGCACACACGGAAGGAAGGGATGGGATGGGAGCGCATCTGCCAGACAATCATGATCACGAAAAGGCAAGAAAGCGGGCATTAGTCGGGGAAGCTTTAATGGGCACGTAAATGGACTGCACCCCGGATCATCTCAGCTCATGACTCAAAGTCAAGGGACCAGAAAAGGGTGCGGTTCACTTCAGACCAGACCTTTCGCCTTTCTCCTATCCTTTTAAAACGGGTACTAAATGTAAATGAGGAATATCCATCCTTATTCCTATTCCCTCATATGTACCCGGGGCTAGGATCGTCGGATGTATATGGCTGTGAAGTGTATCTCCCGGGTAATAATGTCAAAGTGGATAATGGCACTTAATGTGATGGCTAATGATGTGCACACGCACAATGGACATGGACACTTTGTACAAGGTGACCAAGTCCCCTCGTTCCAAGCACACCCAAGAAAACCACCTGTCATCTCTTTACTCTTTATCTAAAATTCAGGTTCTATACATTCGCATTGCATAAATATCCCGTTTTTGTGTTTTTTTGCGGGTTTTGTTTTTGGGGACATGGGACACGCCAGGAGGAGAGGAGGAGACTGACTCAATTAGACAGAGTGACTCTGCATGTCACGACAGACGGAAAATGCCCGAATTATTCATGCGAGCACTTGACTCCCTCTCCGAATTGACAAAGTGCACTGTATGGCTATGACTCCCGTGTTTTAGTGGACAAGAAAAGTCGGAGAATTATGAATCTTTCATCCCATGAATATGGAAAGGCGGACTGGACAACTGGACTACACAAACCAATCCACTCCGAATTGCCCGAATGTTCATGTCGTCCCAAGCATTCTTTCCTTTTCCATTCCCTCGGGGTATTGTGAAACGACAGGCAGGATCGGGGATGTTCATTATGCATGCACCAGCTGCGCAGGAGACGACACTGGTGTAGGTCAAAAGGTCATGTTGTACCCTTTTGGACGTGGCGTGTCCATGGACGACGCGCAGCACCTGTTGCCCTTTTGCCCTTCTTTTCAATTCAAGGGAAGGGAACGGAATAAATGGATGGGACACGTGGCCCGAGGTGTGAATCCAATCCTTGGATAAAAACCGAGTTTAGAATATTTGGACCGGAAGTCGTAAGTCGGTCGTGTGCAATGCCCGCCTCCGCTCATTAGAATCAAATCAAAATCACACTAAAAGTCCGGCTCTCAACAATGCAACAATGAGAATATCACCCCTTTGCTTTTTCCGGTGATGAAAGGCTCAAGGGCCTTCCAAGGGGACGCAGCACAAAACACAGCAACACAATGAAAAGTGAACAGACTACATTGCATTGCTTTGATCATTTCATATCATTTTATCCGATCCGGATCCACCAATGACAATCAGAATCTCATCAAAGAGCAGATGAATGAAAACCATTCGAAAAATGTTCAAAAACGGATCTTTTTTGGTCGCGGGTGAGGAATTGTCAGGCCGTGAGCATAATTTTGAATTACGGAATGAAATATGAGGCATTGCCATTTCCTGACACGTGCATCTTGAGTTTTGACATTTCTCAAGGGACAGACAACCGATTCGGAAAAGCCGGGAGAGCAAAGTGTCCCGTTTTCGGAGTCGTTTTCTCTCATGGGGTGAAATGTGTGGTTGGACGTGAAATGAGATTAGGAGAGGTTACAATTGAATTAGGTTGAAGGGAAAATGCCCGGCTCGGCTCTCTTGACTTGTCGTTTATCACAGCATGGAATCTTCCCTGTGTCAATCGTGCCACGCCAATTACCCGCTCACCAAAACAAAATTACAGAAAAAACGAAAGGAAATTATTTGGAAAAGCGGGTTGGTTGAGTACCTTCAAGTGCCCTGTTTCTGGAAAGAAGGGCGAGGAGCACGTCCGGCGGAGGCTCACTTCGCCCCAAATCCCCCATCGAAACTCCTGGGTTTCGGTACGGAGCCAAATGTGACCCTTCGCTTGACCCCAACGGCATCGTCACACACAGTTTATTTTCCTTCTTCATGAGCTCAATCACACTCATAATCCAAAGTCACAGACTCTGTCGACTAAGGTCAATTTCCGGTGACCGTCACACTTTTCAACACTTTCTTGGTCATGTCCACAACTAATGGTGAAACGCAAATACCCGGTTTTATAACTGTGGACACTGGACGTGACGAGACGTGGACAGGAAGGACGTTGAGATCGACTGATGATGACGACTCGCACTGCAATGCACTGGGAAAGTGGGATTAATAGTGTCTGCGGACAAGTCTCGGGTTCATCCATGTTCCGAATTCGGGGAAAGTGCGCCTGTGTGTCTGCTTTCTGCCTCCGATGCTTCCGAGAAGGCGGGGATCTCTGCCTCTTCACCGCACACAGGCCCGCCTTCATTTCTCCTTTCTCCAGGCATTTCCAAGTCCAACAGTATTATTATGCAATATTTTGGTGTTGCATTGCATGACCTCGGAATCCCCGTTCCACTCCCATGTCCTATGGTCACTTCCACTTGTACTTGTACGCACTTGCGAAACTGACTGACAACACGGAATCAATAAAACCCGATTTATCCGAATGCGATGAATCCAACCCGTCTTTTTATTCCTGGCATTTGTGCATTAAAGGGACGATTTCTATCTTGTGCTCACTTGAAAGGGTAAAAGGGTACATATGACACGAAACATGATGAGGATGACAACAACAATGACATGAGACATGACACGGGAAAAACAAAAAGGTCAGATAGTCGGAGCAGATGCGCAGGGAAAGTTAATTGCACAGCCAAAGTCAAAGAGGCATTTGGACGTGCGGGTGTGTAAGTGTGTAAGTACAAGTCTGATCCGAATTCGGGTATCCTGCTCGTCTGGTCATGGTCACCCTTTTGCCATTAATAGGGTCGAATAATGAATGCGTGGCAGTTCAGCGGGAGGTCTCCGCTCTTCTCCAGACTCCCCGTCGACACAATCCAATCTGGAAATCATCTCTCTCCTCATACCCGTTCATGCTCCGAAAGTCCGAAACCTCTGGGATTCTCTGCTTCCAGCTCATCAACCGTCTTTTGCTCCATTCGCCCCGATCCTGTCGCCTGCTCACGGACAAAAGTCCCTACTTTTCACCAACGGGATGAGCTACCAAAATCCCCCGCATGGACAACCAAACCACCGAGTTTCCCAACCAAACACCCGGGAGACATCTCTTTCCTTCCAATGTAATAAATTCCGAATTTATACTATCGGATTTATACGTTTGATAGGCTGATACGATTTTAATCTCAATTTCTCGCATTATAAATAATTCGACAATTAGACGACACATCAATCTTCAACAATGTCACGACGAGTGACCTTTGACTTCTTTCGGAGCTTCCAAAGGCCACCACTCAGGTTTGACAATCGTCACAGGAACATTGTTGAGCGTCACTTGCGTGTTGACAGTGTCTTGGAAGCGTGTTAAGGCCAGACCGACGTGGCCCGTCCAACCCCTAATCTTCCCCACCGGTCGACCGGCACTGTTCATCAGCGAAGGCCCTTTCGGGTCGTCGGAAGCAGTCACACCCAGGTCCTCAATCTTTTGGGAATCATCAGCTACCCTGTACATATTACATATTAATTAATTAAGAATGGGTAATTAATTAAGGTTTGATGTGTGGCGGTGCGGTGACGAACCGGAAGGGCATGAGACGTTTGCGAATGACTCCTGTGTGATGAGTGCGGGCCGTGAGTTCTTGTCCAATGTAGCAACCTTTGTGGAAGCTCAAACCGTGCAAATAATCCGCATTGCATTCCATGGGAAAGCAATTCCCGGGAGGGAAATCCTGGGCTCCTTCACCCACACCCAAACTGTAGAGCAAGCATCGGTACTCCTCTTCCGTCCCGGGTTCCAGTCCTTCCGGTTTCGTCTGCCCAATGAACCGCCAACCCAAGTGGCTCAGTCTCGGATCTGGACACAACACTTTCACCTTGTCTGATGATGAGTCTCCGTTCTTGTGCACAAAAGCGGGAGTCTCTGATGACAAACTGCCCAAGCGATCAGCTGATGAAGACGACCAAGGATTGAATACGGCCCACACAGAGAGGTCATCCAGGTCAAGTATCTCCACCTTCTTTTTAATTTTGAACAGGCTCAGGTGTTTGAGCAGTTTCGGCTTCAGGCTCATGTCACATTCCAACAGGACGGATCTCACTGGAATTTCTTCTCCTGCACTCAAAAAAGAAATGTAATTAATTGATTTATTGAAAATAATTAAATAGATGCAAATTAATTAGAAAATTGTGACTTTTTACCTGAATTAGTACAATCGACATTGTATTTGTAAATGATGGAATCGAAGAGAACCCGGCCTTGATGATTGAGAAAGAGTGCAAAGATACACTTGGAAGCGGTGAGATGACCCAGGTCATTGGTGACTAGTCCTTGGAGGAATGGGGACGTGTCATCCCCGCTGACTCGAATGACTGACCTTGAACTAAGGCGACATGTCACAAAAGATCTCGTGAGCAATGAACGTGACGACGACGACGACGACGACGACGAGGAAACAGGTGAGAGCAGAGCTCTTGGAAAAAGACGCAGATAAGAGCGGAAAGTTGGACACGAACAACACAACGGGCCAAGGATTTTGGTGACCCTCACACACTTGCTAACTGTCATCACCATCACTGACCTTTGAGCTTTGACAAGTCACAGCACCCACGATACCAAAAAACCGGATCAGATGACGATGACGACGATTGCTTGCATTTGAAACGTGCGCTGCTGATTCTCCGTCACTTTCCTTCCTTCCACGACTCTCTAGTCTCTATACAACAAACAGACATTCTATATAGCCAGCAGCTGCGGCTATACCGGACTATATCCCTATACATCATTATAGTATGTTATATGTTATACCAGCCATATGAGCCAATGGGATACACAATTCCCTTTTTGGGCATCTCAATTCTGTCTAAACCGCGGGATTTTGGTTATAACCCTGGGTCACAAGCCAGGTCACCACTCATTTCAAATATATCTTAGCTCACTTTTCTGAAACATCACATGTCAAAAGTCTTCAGTGAGACAGTATATGGACTTTGAATTAAATTGGTTGAAAAAGACCCCCCCGGGATAGAAGCGTGGGCAGAGGTGCGCTATATGATTTGGCTATATGGGCGAATGGAATGGCATTGAGGAGACTTGGGTTTGTGGGAGTCAGTGGAGCCAAAGCTTGCAAACTGTGAGTTTCCTTTTCGTGTCTTCCTCATCCTGTGTCCCAATCATTTTTCATTTTTATCAGTTTTTTTGGTGACGAATATTTTATAAGAGACATTTTTAGGTTTTTGTACAAACTTTGAATGTCAGCTGAGAGGACATTTTGCAAAAATAGTATAATCCTGGATTCGGTGGATTTGGAACAAAGCACAGGTGTGTTGGTAATTGGTGCAAGTTCTGTGGAGTGTCGAAATAGTGTGACAAGTTGTGTGACGTGTGACTTCATGTGACAGTGACGAGTGAGAAGGCGCTTCTAGTGACAACCCTCTGGGAAGAATATTCAAGTGCAATTAATTAAACAAAACCGGAAGAGTGATGTTTGCAGACGGGAACTTGGTGGGGGACGGGTCATGGGAGCTCCGAGTTTTGGTCACGGACATGAACGAGGAACCCCGGACACTGCGGGTCAAAGGGGATACGCACATCGGAGGAGTCATGCTCCAGCTCGTCGAGGATCTAGGTCAGTTGGTCGTTTGTCCATAGTCTACCACTCTGATAATGAATTACGATACCCGGGTAATAAACACGACATGCACGGACACCTGTCGCACCTCACCAGGCACCGTTCATGTGTTGTCCTCCTTTTGATTTGAGAAATCAATATTATTAATCAATGTGGAATCCAGATTTGAGTAGCCTGTGTGGCCTTTGCTGAGTCATCCCGTCTTTGTCATTTTGTACACATTTTCCTTGAGTGGGGCACGTGGGATTTGTGGATTCGTCACAGGGACATTTTTCAGGGGCGGCGGAAATCATAATCAGCAGTCAGCATTTTCGAGGAATTTCGAAACGTCAGCTCTCAGCTCTCAATTGCATTTTCACTGCTCAGCTTCCCCATTCCTAACCACATGCAATGCATTGCATGAATATACAAGTGACGAAGAGGATTTGGTTTTGGTTTTCGTCCAATCCTTGGTCAATCAGTCTCAAGTGATGCTTCATGCTTGACTTGCTCCATGACCTGGGTTTGACCTTGGACGCATTGAGGAAAATCCGTGTCTGTAGACTCCTCCACACCAAATCACACATGCTAGAAAACATGATTTGTTGATTGTGATCTGTTCGTGTCAGGTCGTTGTTGGGAAGTGATCGATAATGAGTTTGAGCAGAGCTGGAAGCACTTCAATCATCGCCCACTACCCGCATTTGACATGACTTTCGAGTGTTCGTGTCAGGCGAGGCGGCTCAAACTAATGTACTAACGATAACGATGCGATGATGAGAACAATTTCCGGTCCCCGGCCCGGAGTGAGTTGGAGACGATTGTCGATCCGAATTCGGACTCATTCCTTTTATATAGTCTACAAATGAATGAGGATGGGATGAATGAAAAAATGTTGTTGACAGGCGAACAAGGGTGGTTAATCGGCGTGTTATCTATCAGAAATGAATGGAAAATGAGAGTGAAATGGTGGTGTTTGTGAGCTGTGAAATGAACTCATCGCTGCGTGGTTCTCACTTTTTTGGGTGGTTTTATCTCGTGCAAACATGAAGACTGATCCAATATCCAATGTTCGTGAGGACTCAGGAGGGATTTCATTAGATTATTTGCATGGCATGCTTGATAAGGACATATTTTGCCGTTGTGCCAGATGGTGAGGTGATGAGGACTCTTTTGGTTTCCATTTCCATTCCACTTTGCATAATGCAAAGTACTAAAAAACGGGAAGAAGAGGAGGCTCGGCTCGTCCTAATCGATTTGTGTTGACATTTACTCTCACTCACTCACTCACTCACTCCAACATTAGCTCGATTTCCACTCTCGAGTTGCACTGGTGATATGGGCGGATTTGGGCTGTGCTGCTTGGTGGTGGTGGTTCCGTGTGCTGTGGGATGATGAGGATGAGGATGAGGATGAGGATGAGGTCACAAGAACAACCAAGCCAAGCCACCAAGACTCGTCCATGTCTGGGCAACGGAGCTGGACGATGAGACATGAGACGATGACTGCCCACTCCTTCGCATGGCCAGACTCTCCTTTTGTGGTGAGGCTGAATCCTTCCATTCTTTTATGACAACGCCCCGCTCACAAAAAAACTCACAATCTCCTCTCCATCATCATTATTCCACTATTCTTCTCAAATTCAAAAGGTCATTAGGGTCATTTGCCCAATTTCGTCCTATCGGGTAGCCATGACTTTATAATTCCTCCTGTCTCAGTCACTGCGTTGCATCTCTTAATTGGATTGGATTGGACTCAATTGAGATTTATTAGAGTAGTGCGCCACCCATTTTGACCTGGATTCCCTACAATCTCTATTACCCGGGCACTCACGCCACGTGTTTTCCTATAGCTCCTCCATTCCGACTGCCTGGTCCGACATGATCATTTCACGTTTCTTGTTTGCTCGTCGTCGTATTTTGCTACTATTTTTGGTATGATTTGCATTGCATGACGGAGGGGAATGAGGAAGATTCGGTGAAGCGAACCCGAATTCGGTTCTGGTCTTGTGATGTTGTGACGACTGGCTCGTGTTTACCCTGCCACAGGAAATGTTGAGCTCAGCTCACTTTTTAGATTTGGATTTTGAGAGGGGAAATGGGAATAACAGTCCAAAATGAGGCTGGAGTCTCGAGTCCAGAGACGAGGAACCCGTCGGATCTGCTGAATCTGCTCCCACTTTCGAGTCCCCTCGTCATTTTTTTGTGGTGTGGCTTGGCTTTGGCTCGAGTCGTCTTGTTCTCATGTCAGAGTCAGAGTCTCACTTGCTCTCTTTCTTACGAGTTGAGTGGAGACACATGCCAGAGCATATGGCACGGGCACGGGACACAAGGAACCCCAACTCTATTGAGGAACCTCATTCTCCATTCACAAGGACCCCAAAAGCACCTCAAATGTACACACGTACACTAAATACACTGGATTGTATACGTAACCCCATTCACCGCGGTTTTTTTGAGGTGCGAATGGGGGTAGGGGATATTGCACATGGTGGGGAAATGTTCACGATGGTTTCGGTCGGATTCCCGTCTCACGGGGTGTCCAGACGGAAGACGAGTCTAGAAAGCGGGTTTTGTGAGCCATTTGGCGGTGACGAAGGTGGGTGGAGGTTAGGTAGAGTGAAAGCAGAGCAGTAGGAAGGACTAGCCTTGTGCTCAATTGCAGCTCAATGCTCAATGTTGTTCATCCTTGGCTTCCACAAGATGCTCCAAAGCCTGCTTGAGGCAACTTGTGATCTCATGTGTGTGTGTGGATGCTCACTCCTCACGCTCCTCCGTGCATTGCGTGCGTAGGTAGCTCCAAACTCTTCCACCAAGTTTTTTTCCAAGGGGAAGTTGGAAAAGAGAGAGACACGACCGACCTTGCCTTGTGTGAAAAAAAGCCTCCTTTTGGGACGACGAGGATCACTTGAGATTAAGGCGAGGATGTGAAGATGAGCAGGTTTAAAAATAGGAATGAGACACGGTGTTTCCTCCGTGCCCCTTCATGCTTTGGCTACGCTACGCTCACTTCCGTCTCCGGCCGACTCACTCACTCTCATCTCTTTTCCAGGGGGAATGGAGGGAAATGTGTTTTGTTGATTTTGGCGGGGAGGCCATTCTCGTCTTTATCTCCAACAACGCCTAATGTTGACTCCGAAAGTGCAGAGCCCAAATCTCATGTGCAGGAATGCCTCTGATCTCAGGATTCTGTAGTATTTGTCGTTCTAATTGCATTGGGAGGGGAGTGACACATTCCGCAGCCAGAAATCCGCTCCATTTGTTCTTTTCCAGGGAAGGAGGGGGGATGAGTGAGTGGGAACTGCAAATGAGTTGGCCAGGAAGTGCGCTTTGGAATGAATGAGCAGATGCAGATGAGCTGAGCTGAGCATTGGAATTGGAAATGAGAGGATGAGGACGACGACTCCGCTGGTATGGTTTGATGTGCTGCGTGCGAGAGAATTAATCGATTCAATCAATCGTTGGCGATGAGTTCTCCAATGACAGGTCAATGACTCAACCACGAGCATCATCGTGTCACCATGTCATTAGTCATTGTCGACCATGCGGATGATGCCTTACTGATTCAGATTCGTAAAATTATGATTTCCAGGGATTCAAATGGACTGGTCGGATCATGCACTTTGGTGGCCAGAGCGGAACTTCTGGCTCACCCGCACCAGGTCAACTTTGGATCAATGCGGTGTCCAAGCCAATGCGCTCCTTTGGTTCACTCCCGTTCATAAAGTAAGTGGACGCCATTGTCCACTTTGATGCGTTGATTCCCACGGATTTGATATGTGGCTAATTCATTGATTTTTGATGACAGGTGCTACGAGTTCAATTGCCTGACAGACGGTTTGTGGACTGCAAAGTAGACTTTTCCATTAAGACATTCAACGCCGTGGTGCACCTGTGTCGAGAATTAGGTAACACCCACCTTCTAGTATGCTTGGGGATTGTTTGCGTGTCTCATGTCATGTCATGTCATGACGAGTGACCTAACTGAGTTTGATTATTTTGGTTTGATAGGAGTTCGTCACCCCGAAGAACTGTCATTTTGCTGGCCTTTAGGACCCGAGCATTTGAAGCAGAATTACCAGCAGGTGCGGAGTCGGAAACAGTATCACAATGAAGGAGAGTGCGGGCGCGGGGGGAGGTCTCCCGTCCCCCCGCCAGACACCAACACTTTCATCGCCTCTGCCCACACGAATGGATTGTATTCGAAACACAATCATTCGACGGGCTCGAGTTCCAGCTCTGGCTCCGGCGGTTACTTGTGTGCTCCAGTTCGAAGTCCCAAATCCTGCACTCCGGTCACTTCACCGGGGACTAACAACGGGAACGGGTGGACGACACCCGGAGGGGGCGGCGGGATTTCACCGTACAGTACTCTTCAGAACGGAGGTTCGTACTCGCCACAGCCGCCTTTATTGGGCGCCGTCAACGATTTTGACCTGGAGGCTTTGTCCGGGGCACCGCCCCAGGTGACGAACGAAGCAAAGAGCAAAATGCTGAGACCGAAGAGTTTACTGGAACGTGCCCGGATGAACGTGGCGTGGCTGGACTCGTCGCTGAGCATCATGGAGCAGGGGGTGCGGGAACTGGAGACGCTCCAGCTCCGGTTCAAGTTCTACTCCTTCTACGACCTCAACCCCAAGTATGATTCCGTGCGGATCAACCAGCTGTACGAACAAGCGCGCTGGCAACTCCTCAACGACGAGATCGACTGCACCGAGGAGGAAATGCTCATGTTTGCTGCTCTTCAGCTCCAAGTCAATCTCCAGGCCAACGTGCCGCAGCCACAGGTCATTACGGCGGCTGAGGACGACATCGACGCGGCCCTCAACGACCTCCAGATCACCCTTGAAGGGTCCGCGGGCGGGCATGGTCCCAACCAGCACCACCGGAACATGCTTCACTCCCCGGAACTTGCGGACAACCTCCGAGTCCTGAAGATGAAAAAGTTTACTCTCAAATCCTGGAAACGCTACCACGTGACTCTCCGGGACCTGTACATCAACTTCCAGAAGACGAGGGGAGACCCCGACTCGGCCTTTTCCATCAGCCTCCGCGGATGCGAAGTCACACCGGACGTGGCGCTGAGTCAGAACAAGTACGCAGTCAAGCTCGGGGTTCCCGGTCCGGAAGGGATGTCGGAGTACTGGATTCGGTTCGAATCTGAGGACCAGTACGCCCGCTGGATGGCGGCCTGCAAGCTCGGCTCAAAGGGCAAGACTTTGGCGGATTCATCCTACGAATCGGAAGTGAAGACCATTTCCACATTTCTGGCCATGCAGCATCGTCAACACCCGCCCGCCATCAACCCCGACGCCTTTGACATTCGACCCCAAGACTACGTCGCG
>JABASF010001503.1:0-21560 GCA_019776145.1 Harlomillsia oculata | reverse complement strand
CAGTCACCGGGGAAATCCATGGGTACGTCCAGGGCACGTCACCAGATTCCTCAGGTGTGTTTGTGGGACACGGGCAGGTCGTCAGAGTCATCAGGGTAATCCATGGGCACGTCTCGGGCAGGTTGTAAGAGTCCTCAAGTCCGTTTGTAAGTCTCGGGCAAAGAGTCAGGTCAATCCATTAGTACGTCTTGGTCAATGGTCAGATATGCTGAAACTGTATTCCCGTAGTTCAATAAAATAATTTTGTATTATAATAATTCACTAATCATTTAGACAAAGCAATGACAGGTAAATGTGAGTGCTATGTGAGTGTAATGTGAGTGCATTGGTGAAGGAGAGTAAGGCAGTGAGTTTTGCGCAGGCAAAGCACAAAAGCGAAATGTGCAAGTTCAACTCGAGACGAGAAAATGGTTTCTGTGTGGAAGTCCAAGAAAGAATGTATTTTGTCGAAGAGAGTTTCAGATCTCGAGTTTTCTCAAGTCATGATCAGATGCGTTTTGAGAGCAATGTAGGATTTGAACATCAAGTCCACTTCAATGTGTTTTGCCAGTGCAATGAGAATTTCCAAAGTCATGTGGGTGGCTTACTTAAAGCATCAGTCTACTTTGGTCAAGCTCCTTTTCTCATACGCATGATGCAAAAGTACGCATCCACTCATGCGTGTCACTTGCACTCATGTGTGTGTGCATCCAAACTAGGCGAGGATTCGCCGCTTCAATGCATTTTACTTGCTATAGAATCCAAGCATCAGACTTGTTTCCATGTCTCACTTGCGTTAGAAACGAACACATCTCACTTGCCTTAGAATGCATCACACTTGCCTCGCATCACACTTGCTTTAAAATCCGTGAACGCATCTTACTTGCTTCAAAATCCATGCGTCTCACTTGCTTCAGAAATAAATGCAGCTCGATTGTTTCAGAATCCATGAATGTTGCTTTAGAAGCCGTGAATACACCAACCTGCTTCAAAATCCATGCATCACAAATGAATGATATCTCACTTGGGTAAGAAATGAATGAATCTCACTTGGGTAAGAAATGAATGCATCTCACTTGGGTAAGAAATGAATGCATCTCACTTCAGTAAGAAATGAATGCATCTCACTTGGGTAAGAATCCTTGCTTTAGGATCACAATGTCAGGCGGAAAGCCCCAATGAGCTAGGCCTACAATGACAGGCGACTGGTAACCAAGTACATGCTATTGCATATAAAGGGCCAAGTACATGCTATTGCATGTAAAGGCCCAAGTACAGGGTTTCGGTGTTGCCAGCTCTACATATACTGCGGCCCACTCACTGTAACATATGCCCACTCACTCTAACATATGACCAGCCACAGTAGCACATGACCAGGGCCAGACCCAGGATGACCAGACACACGGGTTTCCCGCCTTTATGGCCTGTGTCCCGGCTTTCGGCGGGCTCCACACAACCTCTCACGTGGTTTGCTAATATTAAATCTAATTAATATACCCTATTATACGCCGAAAAATGTCATTGCATCTCGCTGGGTTAAAGAAAACATGACTCATCAATTGCATCTCACTGGGTTAAAGAAAACATGACTCATCACTTGGGAACCAATCAATAAATCACAATTAAATGTTACTTTCCAGCCAGGGAATAAGTTTCCTTATTCGCTATCGTCCATGTCAGCGGGCATGGCCAACACTACCGTGACAAACATGAAGACGAACACCCAAATCAAATTCCGTGGTGTCATTTTTTGTGACCTGTCAACAGTTTAAGATTTTTTCAATCAATTCACAGTATTTTTTTAGAAATTGTGTTTTAATCATTTTTTGAATAAGACTAAAAGTTACCTGACTAGAAGTGTTCTGGGTACTTCTGTGTTTACAATTCAGTGAGTCTGCTTCCGAGATGTGAAATTCCTTTGTGTTTATTGTTTATTAATGAAGAAATGAAACGTGAAGGAATTTGAATAGCATTGAAAACATGTTTGAATTACGGATTACGGCGTTAATAAAAATAATGATGGCTTCAATAAAAATATTGTGGATCGTTTTTGTTTTTGATTGTCTTCAAAACAGTAATCAGAAGCATTCAATTTTTGCATTGCTTTCGACAAAGTAATTACGCAAGTACATCGAAAAAGAATACACGGCCAGGCCAGACTACATGTTCAAGGACTTTGAAATTGGCATGATTGTTATTTATGCAGAATCGGATTAATTTAAGTCCTAATTCGCGTTCGTAGAAATATAATACGTTTGGCATAAAACTCATGAAAATGTGCATGGATATGGATTATGGACATATGAACGTAAACGAAATGTTTACGAAATGAAGTAAAATAATCGTGTTCATGCTCTTACATATCGCAAAAAATGGCGAGAGTTGAAACATGGAAGTTCTACTGGCATTTCATTAGATCAAATGAAAAACGGAGATTCAGATAAAATATCAGCGCATTTTCACAAGAGAAAAATGAAGGGGTTCCATTTCAACACACAAAATGTGTTTCCTACAAAATTACTTGATTAGTGATTATGATTAGCGATGACAGTTTCCAGTGAAGAACATTTTTAATTCGATAAACTTGTTATCACTTTCAAACACTCTGATCCCACAACCAGAACCAGACTCTTTATTGCTCGTTTTGTCACTCGTCAATTAATCGTCATATCATCAAGTCATTAAGCAAAAATGGGTGTTAAGGTATTGCTGCTTTGTTTGTTTGCAGTGGCTATTTTAGCTGCGGTGTCCGGAATGCCCCGTAAACCCGCAGTTCCAGTCCCACCGACAAAACCAACTAGAGATTGTATGTACATAGTAAGCACATGTTATAATAAGTTTAATTAAATGAGAGCAAAACTGAGTTAGTAATTATTACTTAATTATTGATTGCAGACAATGCCACGAAACCATTGAAACTTTTCGGTCCAGACATGATTTTAACGAGGGACCAACAACGCTCTGGCGTAGTTGGGGAGAATTACAGATGGCGAGGAGGAATTTACATGCAGATTGATCGTGCATTTAGTAAATTAATTCAAGCATTTAACAATTTACTCAATTAATGTATTTTGATATTTAGTGACAAACTGGTAACGTTTTATTGTGTTTGTGAAGCTCAAGGGGAATATGACATCATTAATGGAGCTTTGTACCAAATCCATATCAATCTTTGCATTGATGTCTTGCTTTGGCCACAGGATTCAAATCCAACCGGAGATTACGTTTTTATCCAGCGAGGTGCTTCCGACACCGGTTGTTGGTCATATGTTGGAAAACAAGGCGGGCGCCAGGTGAGTATTTTTGCGACATTTATTCATGAAAACTGAATTAATGTAAAAGGTCATCAATCACTATAACCCCGGTATGGTCTTTCTTTGCTAAGGTTCTAAACTTGCAACATAATGGATGCGTGGATCATGGAGTTGCAATGCATGAAACAATTCATGCGCTTGGATTCTTCCACGAACAGTCACGACCGGATCGGGATCAGTACGTGCAAATTCATTGGCAAAATATCATTCCTGGTAAGAGTGTTAGTTATTAATCAAGATCCAATTAATTGATTAATCAATTACATAACATGTATATTGCAATCAATGGACAGAGTACCAGTACGCTTTTGACAGATACGATGACACTACACATTTTAATGTACCTTATGATTACACGAGCATAATGCATTACAACAGCCATGATTTCTCACACAATGGACAAGTGACTTTGAGTGCTTGGGTGAGTTGTCTACTAATTATTGATTGATTATTTAAGTATAAATTGGATAGATAACGGATAATCGATGAACATGTAAGAGAACATGTAACAACTGTTGGTTTATTTTTATTAGAACGGAATGCCAGTAGGATCCAGAGGTCAAATGACGCAGTACGATCTTCAGAAACTCCACAGAATGTACAATTGCTAAAAATTGCAAATGGGGATATTACTAAAAAGAAATGTAGTTTTTATTTCCTTAAATTGCACACTTTCACAATTAATCACGAATTTTTGGGATGTAATTTGCAATGATTTTGATTAACAATAAAATTGGTAAATTGGTTAGTATGTAAAATCAGGGTTGCGATCCACTTTCCCCAAAGCCAATGATTCCTCTTTAGCAGTTTTGAGCTCAGGTGTCATTCCAGACGAAGGATCAAAAGTAGCAGATTTCCCGTCCATGTCAGCAAAGGCATTGGCCTCAGCACCCTCAGTCCCTTGAAGGGACTGAGCTTCCGCCACAGAATCACCTCCATGAGACGTAGCGTCACTCTGTGCTTTCCCACCTTTCTCAGCCACAGCTTTACTCCTGGAATTTCCACCAGTGTTTGATTTGGAAGTAGCTCTACTCATTCCTCCGCCTTCAGAGATACTCAATGATTTGGCATTTCCGCCTCCAAGAGCTGTTGCATCTCCATCAGCCATTCCTACACCTGTGGCATGGGAAGTGGCCTTGGATTGACCTCCTTCAAAGGCAGTGGCGTTTGAAGTAGCAGATCCTTTCTGATCAGTCTTGGCAAGTGCTTCGGATCCGCCACCTTTGTTGGAAACTGCGACGGAATCTGCATCATTGGAAGCTTGTGCAGTTGCCATTGCTTTGCCAATGCCTTCTGACACTGAGAGCCCTTGAGCCGTTCCTGTCCCTTTGCTAAGGGCGGTACTGTACGCTCCATCATCTCCACTCGTCCTTGACCGGGCCAGGGACTCACCTTGCCCTTTGGCAATTGCCTTGGACTGGGCTAATTTACCATCAATTGCAGTTGCTTTCGCGTTTTTATTGTTATCTAAACGACAAAGATAAAAGAAAACCGTTGCGTCACATTCGCTATTGCCATACGTGATTTTATAGGCGTTAAAGAATGCATTTAAATTTTTTTACGATTCAAAGGAATTCGCATCAAAATGTATAATTATGCAAAACAAATTAACCTTGAGAAACGGACTGGGCTAATGATTTTCCTTCGTTTTGTCCCGCACGGGAATTTGATACAATTTTAGCTTCGCTTTTCATAATTTCCCCTTTTGATGTTCGAGTCGGGTTGAAGGAATGGTCCACTCCGCCATCGCCTTCTTGAGCTGCTCGTTTCTGTCTTATGGAATGCATGTTCAACCAAAATGGGTTCAATGGAATTCCAGCAAAGGCAGATGTCAACACTTGGTCCAAATTCAGCTCCAAGGCATCCTCTACAGGTTCTGGTTCCAGGGTTCCAGTTTCCAGGTTGCGGTGGTTCAGATTTGAATGTCAAGGTACCCCACGTTGTCAAAAATCGGGTGTGATCTGGGTTCCATCTAAAAGGAATGCAGTTTTCATATTAAAATATCCGCTGTAATTGGTCTATAGATAGTTGGACATATTTGAAAGTTTGCAGTTGTAACGAGTAATCATTTTACTTTAGAGTTACGGAAAGAGCCGCAAATGCGTCTCGTTGTCCATCCACTTGTTTGAGAATGACACGTTTGGAATCTCGACTGAATTTTTCTTTATCGTCTTCAACTTTAATGACAATGACGTCATCATCTTGAATCGGGTCCACAAGTTGCGTCAATACAATGTTCCCAACGGGCGATTCAAGGTGGAACAATCTCTCACCATTTTTAATCTCTTGGTACAGAATGATTGCTCCTTCCCCTGGAATTCTTTTAGCTTCATTAATTAAAAAAGCGTCAATCCACTCTTCAGAATAGAGTTTAAAGATTTTCTTCAAAATGTCCTTTTCGATATATTATGAAAACTGCATTCCTTTTAGATGGAACCCAGATCACACCCGATTTTTGACAACGTGGGGTACCTTGACATTCAAATCTGAACCACCGCAACCTGGAATTCTTTTAGCTTCATTAATTAAAAAAGCGTCAATCCACTCTTCAGAATAGAGTTTAAAGATTTTCTTCAAAATGTCCTTTTCGATATACTTCTTCGAAACTAATTGGTTATGACTCTCATTTTCAGAGAAAAACGGGGTAGGAGAGGAGACACACAAATCAAATCCTACTATTGCAAGAATCGCGGAAATCGCAATTGTACGTGGTGGTAACCACATTTTTGATTAAAAAACGAAATTGAAATTGAACGTTTGAAATTCACGTCCAATTAAAGCACGAACGCAAATTAAAACGTATAACTTTGCTATGCAGAATGCAAAATGAAAAAAATGCATGTGCAAAAATGAATCTCGTTGGTATGCTAATATGCAATACAGTCATCAACAATACAATGAGACTATTAAGTCGTTAAGAATGCTATTCAGCAATCAAATGATGACGTAAAATGTAACATTTGTGAACAACAATAAGCCGAATTTATTTCAAGAATTATAATTATAACAGTCAGTAAAAAAAAATTTTTGTACTTTTGAAATTTTATGTACAGATTGAGAGAATACAAAAATGAAATGAAAACAAATCTCAATAGGGAAGCTTTTATAAGGTACAAGAAAAGACTCTATTGGAAATTATATGAACAGTCCATTTTTTAGAGGTCAGAGGTCAAGCAGCTAGTTTACTTCTTGAGCAAATATCCGCCGTAGTAGCCAGCATAGGCTGGGTATCCATAAGCAGAGTATCCGTAGTGCGGGTATCCGTAGCCAGCCCAGTTAGCATAGCCGAGTCCGTGTCCATATCCGTAAAGGCCGTTGTAAGCCCATTGGGCGGAAACGGTGGCAATCACAGCGGCCAAGAGGAGGAAAGCAAACTGTTGATGAGAAAAATTTCAAAATTTTAATGATACTTATTGTCCATTTTTCAAAAAAATGAAAGCTGAGAGTTTTGGGTTTCAACTTCAAAACGTTAAAGACAAACTTACAAGCTTGTACATCTTGAAGATAAGTTTTCGGAAGAAGCAAAAAGCTGCTAAGGATTTAAAGTTTGTATGGCAAACAAACGTGAGGAATGAGGATCTCAGGTTTCCAGACGACTTATTTATACTTGATTAGCTCTGGAGAACACACCCTCTGGACATTTCCTGGACGTTTCTGGAATGTTCTATGCAAAAATATGCGACATTCCAATAACCAAATCCCTGCATGAGCCAATTTATTACAGTGTGCCATAGTAGTATACAGAAAAATACCGGTTTGGTTCATTTGCATATTTGGTCACACGAGACAAACAAACCAAATCAAGTTTACAAATGTGAAGTCTCGTTTTTTTGTCCAGACGATTCCATCATGAGATGAAGCTATGGACCAAGCAGTAAGGACCGCTTTGTTGCATTCGCATACTTTGTGCGTTCCTGATGAGTGCGTGAGCGTTTTGCTACGGCAGATTTGTAGAGGTTTGATCATCAAAAACGTTGTTGAGCAGTAAAAAAAACTCGACTTTTGGTTTCTGGGACACGAAAACAATCCCCATTTCGCGTACTAAGAAGTAATTGCATAATGAAATGAAAATCCTGTTGAGGTACCTCTCTTGTGATCTTCAAGGTCTGGAGACTCTGGACCAAGTTTGGGTCCTATTTTCTGCACGACTGATGTCCAAGATGTCTGGACAATGAAAAAAGGAGCAGTCCTGATTATTGGCAAAGCTACTTTTTTTATCTTCACAATCAAAATGCTCATAAAACTTATGAAATGTATTCTTTCGTGAGTTTCTATCTGTATGCAAAAATTAAATGCGCAGAAAAATCTTGCGTTTATGTTTGATTGTTTGAAAAAAATAATGCCAGTTTAAATTTTAGACCTGAAAATGTTTAACAGATTTTCGAATTTTGAATAGAAGACTGAACAAAAATACGAAACAAAGCATTCAGAATTCCAAAATCGCGACGTTTTGGATTTTGAGAGTCAAGCCAAGAGAGAAGAGAGCCAAAGCCAAAAGGTAAATGCGAAATGACGCTTTGGACGTTTCGTTTGTCGTATAATACCTTACATCCTTATCTAAAAGCCTTCTGCCATTGTCATGAAAGTAGTGAAATCGTGAAATGGTAACGGAAACTGTTAAAATAAAAGTGGAAATAAACAGACATGTATTTTTATAATGCAAATTATAATTATTATTATTTAATATTTTTCATTTCAAAAAAATTGAATGACACTGAGTGACAAGAAAATTGATTAAGAAAAATACAAAAGAACTGGAACTTAGCAATTAAACTATTACTGATAGTGATATGATATGATAAATGAAGCAGAAAATCGTTGGTGAATTACGTTAACACACTTGTGCCATAATTTTGAACTTAATTTGTTCGTACTAACCAATCAAGCGACGAATAAGATCCGGAAACCGGACTGCGATTTCCTGGAAATCACCCTTGAAAATTTTGGTTTTATTGGCGAATATGAAATCGTTTACTTCTTCCAAAAGACCACTTGCCTCATGAAGTCGTGTCCATGCATACAACTGAAGCGCGTTGTCAACTGTAATCATTGATTTCAGGCTGTCTTCACAAATCTTTTGCAGTTGAGGCAAGGCAAACATTTTGGCCAAGTTGTAGACATTTTGGACAATATCCAAATTCCATGTCGGAGTCTCCGTTTCAACTGTCCCGGTGTAAACAAACCTCAACAAGTGTTTCCATACTTCGGCAGTGGTGTCGGTAACCTTGATGACGTTTTGGTTCCCTTCTTTCATATTGGCTGTCAGCATTGCAAGAAAAACCGGACTTGCCATCGTTAGGACGAGACGATGCGCAGGAAGTTTCTCTTCTCCGCAATCAATCGTAATATCGGAGAATGTTTCTGACAGAAAAAAGTCATCACAAACCTTCGCTTTCGGCGACGATTCATCATTGTGATTTCTACCCTGAACGAGCTTGTTTAACTTTTGAAGACCAGTGACATCCCCAACACGGTTCAGAAAAATCAATGATCCACTTGTATTCATAGTAAGGTTGTATACTTTTTTGTCCTTCCACATCATCTTCGGAATCTTGAACTTGAAATTCCATTCCTGCGTTTCATCTTGTTCTCGCGGTTCCAAATCGACATCACTGGTCCAAATAGTATCGGAGAATCCATGTTGTGTACCGGCCCTACCGTTGGAGTTGGACACCTCCATTTCAAGACTTAAATCTAAAGATCCCCCTTCTAGTATTCCATCCTTGATGGAGACTCCCACATTCACTAAAACTTTATCAACCGGAAGACCATCTCCATCTCTCTCACTGTTCTCGTCAGTCTCATCCATTGGATCGTTTAATATTTGAGACAATTGAACGGAACAATGAATCTTGACTTTCTCGACTCTCGGGTTTATGTCCCTCCCCTCTACCAGTACCATCCCCTTCGTCCACCACAAAATGTCCATATCCATACCCGTTTTTCCAAATGATCCAAGCCTCTCCATTGCCTTCCACAGGTAATCAATATTCAGCCTACTATAGAGTTCTACGCCAGCAATAAAGCCTATGGTTTCGAAACTTTCTTCCATTTCTGAAATAGAATAGAATCGGTTTACGTTTTTGAGGCTCGCTTTAAAAATCTTAACTCTTAAGTGATTTCTAATACAAAATACTAAATTATTTGATATTGTTTGCTGATACTTACTATAAAGTGAATTCTCGAAACGTCCAAAACGAATCGAAAACTTTTTATAAACTTGTGGATATGGGTCAAATCTCAAATCCAATGGTTCTTCATGAAGGAAAGTGTGGTAAAGTTAGCGTGACCTCCAAGAGTGGACGAGTGACATGGTGGGTTTCACAGGGAGATCCTTATATACCTTCGGTTCCATTCCAAAAATACGCCTTTAATTCATAAAAACAAAAGATTTTTCAAGTTTCACAGATATTTTTAGAAATTAATCCGTATTTCCAAGTATTGCGGCATTACTCATCTTTACTCTGCTCTCGACGTCTCGACTGTCTCGACTCCACTTTCCCAACATTCCAAGAATCGGCCTTTTTCATGGGAAAGGGACGGTTTCGTGACGTCACACAGTCACACTCACACATCAGCTTCCCAGGTTGGTCAGACGAACAATACAACTAAACTAAACCTTCTATAAATAAGCCAAATCGAAAAGTATGCTATGAAGAGAAAGATGCTCTGTCGGCCTTTCACGGACAGGATTAATGTGATATCGTCGTATTTGTCGTCCTCATGATAATTAATTAATTAATTAATAATGCACCAATCTATTATTTCATTTGATTTTATAGCCAATAGCCAACATCAATATGCATACTTGTTATTACAATTTTGAAGTGAATTTATAGGAAAACTATAGCTTTCTTCATTTTAATCTAGTATCCGAACGGATTTCCAGCAGTGGCCATGTTCGTTATTTGTGAGAGACCCTGCACTGTTGAACATGTCTCAGGATTGTCAATTGTCAGGATAATATTGGCAATGCTATCGCTATGCTTCCATGTTTGGCATGGAAGTTGGAGCGGAAAACATTCCAAAGAACCGAGACTCACAATTCTTGTGATCTTCAAGGTCTGGAGACTCTGGACCAAGTTTGGGTCCTATTTTCTGCACGACTGATGTCCAAGATGTCTGCACAATGAAAAAAGGAGCAGTCCTGATTATTGGCAAAGCTACGTTTTTTATCTTCCCAATCAAAATGCTCATAAAACTTATGAAATGTATTCTTTCGTGAGTTTCTATCTGTATGCAAAAATTAAATGCGCAGAAAAATCTTGCGTGTAATACGCTTGAAAAAAATAAATGGCAGTTTAATTTTTAGAACAGATTTGAAAATGTTTAACAGATTTTCGAATTTTGTGAAGACTTAACAAAAATACGGAACAAAACATTCAAAATGCCAATTAAATCGCGACGGTTTGGTTTTTGAGAGTCAAGTCAAGAGCCAAGAGAGAAGAGAGCCAAAAGGTAAATGCGAAATGACGCTTTGGACATCATTTAACGCTTGTAATAACTGTATTGACCGAGTCCACCGTAGTATTGACCAGTCCAGGCTGGATAGCCAGAATACCCGGACCAAGAGGATGGATAACCACCATGATAAGCCGATGTCCAGGAGGATGGATGGCTGGAATAAGCATACCCGCCCAAACCACTGTATCCGAGATTGGAATATCCGTAGTTGTTCCAGTTTCCCCATGGATTGTAATTGTAGCCCATGTTAGTACTCGCAGACAAAGCTGAAGTTCCAGCAACGACAGCCAAAAAGAGAACGGCAACCTGGAAATTGGCAGATTAGTTAGAACCTATAATTGTATAAAGTTTCAAATATCTGTAATGTTACGAAATCTGTATTAGAGGCGTTTGAAACGTACCAATTTGTTCATTTTGAAAATGTTTTGTAGTTTTGCTTGGTTCTTTCAAAAACGATTATCCTGCCTTGCAGACAAAGGTCGTTTGATAGGTTGAACGTGTTTTGCACGGGTATTTTATACCCAAAATGATCCAGGGCGGAATCGTTTCAGTTGTCATCAAACCACGTCCAGTCGATTTGTATAAAATGTAAATCGGAACCGTTTTTCCAGTTTTTCATGTAGCAAATTCTGACACATAATGCAAATTCTGATGACAAAAGGTGATCAAGATGGATTATTAAAAGTACATTTTGAATATTTTAATGTTGTTATTCCACAAAATGAATTTCATTGACAATGATGAATTATGATGTTGATTGTTGATTGGAATGAATATGAAAATGTGTGCAAGCCGAGCCAATTTTGGTGCTACCGGAATCGAGATTGAGGAGATTACACGCATGGTTAACCTTGAATGTATTGTGTATGGCCAAGTAACAATTCTGTTGTACTTTAGTCAGCTTCTTTGTGGTTGGCTTACCAAAAAATTGGGAATGTGTGCCAAATGTGGAGATGATGCGATTTTTTAGTCTGAAACAACCGTCTCATGTCTCATCGTCAGAAATGAAAATAACATTTAACATTACATTTTTGGAAAAAATAAGACATTTTTTTCAGAATGCATATCGATGTTTTTTATTTGCGGATTTTGTCGATCGGAAATCGTGTGCTTGTGCTATGTTTTTGCCAATTTATACAAGTGGATTATACTGTGCGATTGACATTTGAAAGAAGGACGACTTTAAAAAAGTGAAGTCGGAAATACGGTGCGGGTCAGTCGGTTTAGGTCAGAAGGTCAGGGTGTCGTCTACTTCTTCCAGAGACCGGCGCCATAGCCATAACCTGGATAAGAGTTATAGCCCACGTTGGAGTGTCCATAGCCATAACCGCCGCCCCAAGCTGGATAACTGCCATATCCACTGTAACCACCGTATCCTCCATAACCGCCCCACCATTGAGCAGTGGCAACGGCGCAGAGGACCGCGAAGATAGCGACAACCAACTGGAAATTTTGAAAATAAAAATTAAAAAACTCAATTATTTTTATTTTAAGATCGCTAATTGATATAAGATTTTCAGCTCAAATTGGATTACAAACTCACAAGCTTAGACATTTTGTTGCGAAAATTGATTGGAAGAGGTTTCGAGAAGTTTTAAGAGATGAGATTGCTTTAATTGCAAGTTGGAGATGAGTATGAATTTAAGTGTCGTCCGTCCTCTGTATTTATACCGAAAAATGTACCTGAAAATTGCACATTTTTGGACAGGAGGAAATGAGAATGAGTGCCAAAAAATCATACTGGATTTTGAGCGTTGATGCTCATTCCGTGTTTAACATGTTTTTTGATACGCTTCCATGAGTTTGTTATTATAGAAGATGAGAAACGTTCAGAAGAATGCAAAGGTGTGGGTGATGTTGACTTGTTGATTCACATTCACATGTGATTCATTTTTAATTAATCCCTAATCGCTATTGTTCTTTATCTATACACACCAGTTTACATTTTTTTCATGCTATTATTGCTATTGCTTCTGATTTCCATTACATTTTGATTTCCAAACCGACATTGTTCAATTTTCCTATAAAAACAATGAATGATAACGTGACTTCATGGTTCTTTTTATTAAAAAGCTAATAAAGCAGCTACAACTACTGTTTTTGTAAGATTACACAGATCAACAAGAGTTTTAAATTGAAACTAATGACAATTTTTTCCCTTTGTTTTGGAACGATGAAGCTGCATTGTGAGATCTTCCAAATGAGTATCTTTCATTCCAACGAGAAGTTCAAGTTGTTTGATTTTGGATTCGAGACCCAGTTGAACAGTTCGAAGGTTGGAAATCGCCAGCTCTAAAGATTCTATGTCATTTGCAGGGACGTATTTGATGTCTTCGTAGGTGATGTACCGTGAACTATTGACCTTGTCAGGGTTATGAGTCTTGGCGGTACTTGACAGTTGAGGTTGATGGAGCACGCATGTAACTTCAGTTGTAGTCTCATTGTTCCCCGAAATACAAGCAGCAGCGAGGGCTTTGGATTGTTCATCTCTGGATGATCTCATGGATAACTCTTTCTCAATTCTCACCCGGAGGCATTTAAGCAGTGATTCAATCCCACCGGGGACTGAATTGGCGATTTCATCAATTTGAGCATTCGACAAGGTCATGTTTAACTTTAGAAATACTTTTCGATTTAGTGTTTTCCAGTTGATCCTCTTGTGGTCGACTGAGTTGACTGGAATGTAATTGTGCGGATCGATCATGGAAGGGAGGAAATGATGAATGATTTCCGCAACGAGGACTCCATCAGAGAAATCTCGATGAAAGTGCATTTGGCGAGGACGACGCGATGTAAAGGTCACCGTGTCAAGCCAATTTTCTATGTCCTGGATACTATCAGTATCTCCTACTCTTTGCACATTCGGGGACTTGCGAAATGTCACGACATCGTTTCTGGAAGGAGCTTGAAGGTCTGCCAACATCAAACTGTGGTTTGCTTTGACCGGTCCTAAATTAAAAGACCGATCCAGTTGTTGAAGACTCCGTGCACCGCGAATGGTGAAAGGTCCTCTACACTTTATTCCTTTTGAACTCTTGTCCATCGTGTCCATGATGTAACGAATTTCACTTCAGTATGACCAAGTACGACCTCGAGGCACCGTTGCATTAACCTGGAAGAAAGCCAACGTGGGTAATCAATGACAAGGACCATACTATACATAGTCACCATGGGAAAACTATGGAATGGTCTATGTAGAGTGACATTGGTCCCATTGACCTACTGAAGAGACTGCAAGGACAACAGTGTTACCGTCGAAGATGACAATGACAATCACCAATCACCAAAGCCACAACAGAACAGGTTTCCTTCCTACACTTTCACTTTTACATTTGCATTTAGAGAAAGTCTGTCCGTCGACATGGAATCATTTCCAAAGACTTCTTGGATACCTTCCTCCGTAATTGGATTTGGAACAGGGGCAATTAAAAAAGAAGATGTAATTGAAGCCATTTCAACTGCAGTTCAAACCGGGTATCGACATTTTGATTGTGCGTTTCTGTACGGCAATGAACAATGGATTGGAGAAGCATTGCAAAAGTGCATTGAGTCGGGACAAGTCAAACGGGAAGAATTATTCATCACATCAAAAGTACACATATTCAAATGTCCAATATAAGATTGATTGTAGATTCATTGATTTAAGAATTTGAAAAATGTATACAGCTTCCCATGATTGGAAACCATCCCGATCGAGTGCAGAACTTTGCAAACAAATCCCTTGAGAATCTTGGCACATCCTACTTGGATTTGTACTTGATTCATTTCCCTGTTGGTTTTGCGTACACGGGAGATGACAATGTTCACTTCCCTAGGAAAAATGACGGTACCATGAACTTTGACTTTTTCACGGACATAGTAGCAGTATGGAAAGCTATGGAAAACTTAGTGACGAGTGGGACAGCGAGATTCATTGGGTTGTCTAACTTTAACAAAGAGCAAGTCACAAGGATTCTCAGTTCTTGTACAATCCCACCTGCCAATTTGCAAGTTGAGCTTCATGCATATTTTCAGCAATCAGAATTGCTTCTATTTTGCCAAGAACGAGGAATCGTGTTATCTGCATTTGCACCTTTGGGATCGCCTGGACGAAAAGAAGTGTTCATGTAACCAGCAGAACTTAACCATTTGCACTAAATAATTATGATAATAATAATGGAAAAGCATTAAAGTGCTGGAATTTGCCACAGTGGAAACAATGGACTGCCTAATGTGCTTGTGAATCCCGTCGTGATGGACATTGCGACTAAAATGGCCAAATCACCCTCCCAGATCCTATTGAGACATTTAACTCAAAAGGGGATATTTGTCATTCCGAAAAGTTCTAAACCTGAGAGAATCGTGGAGAACTTCCAGGTAAGAAAACTACGCCATTCATTCAGAATTCATAACGGGTATTAACATTAACATGCTAACGGTATAACTAAAACAGCTCAAGTTTAATCTGGACAAAAACGACATGGGTAAACTGGATTCATTGGATAAAAGTGAACATGGACGCTCTTTTGATTTTGAACACGCTTTTCCAGGGTGAACAATAGCAAAATCTGTTCAAAATATATTTAACTTGAAGTATAAAATTTTATTTCATTATTACTTTCGTTTTCGTTCCATAGGTTAAAGTACCATCCGGAAAATCCAATAAAAAAAAACAATTAGCAAAAATAGAGAATGGATTTTGAAAATGACAATAATGGAAACTGCAACAATACAAACTACTGTTATTTTTATTATACTGTCTATTAAATTAACATTTCTTTCAATAAATTACAATCTAACCAGTTTAATAACGTCTGGAAGCGGATGTTTGAGTGACAGTTTCATACTGAATCCGGGAATCATTCCATCGGTGAACATGACGAACGTTAGGATGGATTTCGTACATGAGTTTAGGCCAGTGTTGCACAAAACTGATATCGTCCATACTAATATTTTGACCTTGTTCGTAAGCTGGAAAATCCAAACAACATACGGCAAATTAGATGTTAGTTAATTTCCAAATTGATTGTATATTTAATAAAAATGACATTGACATACCTATACAAAACGATTCGGGATTAAACGTTCCGTTAACTTCTTGCCAAGTGGATTGCATTTCTTTAGGCAAGGGTACAAGCCATCGTACGGTCACATGGTACTCGCAAAAGTCATTGTTCAAGAAATCCGTGATTTGACAATAATAAAATCGTCCATCGTTCCAAACCCGAACAATGTCCCCGAGAGAATACTTGATCCCTTTGTAGAAAACGAAACACGTTCCCACTGGAAATGGTTTCAGTTTTTTGGAGCACATCTATTTAGAAATTGCATTACATATTCAAAAGCCATTTCAAATTATGGTTCATATGTGCAAAATAATTTACTGTTTTAATTAAAGTTTACAGTTTGATTGTTAACTAACCTCTTTTTCAAGATCTTCTTTTCGTTTTGGACCACGTCTTCGAAATCCTCTTCGACCGAATCCTCTGCCGCGACCTCGACCCCGACCACGACCTCTGCCCCGACCTCGTCCCCGACTGGATGTGGATGGACCATCTTCTTCGTCCGATTCTTCAGTTTTAAATTCGGATTTGGGTGATGGAGCATTGAGATAGGTTTCTCTCAATTTCTGATGTGCTTTTTTATTGGTTCCAACTCTGTCTAATTCAGCTGCGGCGAGCACTGCCAAATCATCGTCAATTGCAGCTGCTAATGCACCTCTTGTTATGGGACGGTGTATATCGTCTTCCTCTGTCGACTCTATATTGTCACTACTTGACATGTTGGTTACGAAATGTAAAGTTAACGAGTTTCACAAAAGAGTGTCTTAAAACTTAACACATTTGCGCTTTTCCTAGCTTCTTCAGAATGTTCAGAAGAATCTGAAATGAATGGTTTTTGCGCGCGTCGGTTCTCGTGCTGTTTAGACTTTATGGCTTGGCAGGGTATTAGAATAAATGGCTTGGTGCACAGGACCCAGGAATGTGAAGTCATGAAATGTGAACCTTCTCTGAGCTGTAAATCACGTGGTAACGAATAAATTAACGAAAGGTTAACGAAGGGCATGACATGAATATGTCGTGAAACTGGCATCTTCTGGAGAAGAAATCACATGACATGACCTGACACCTGACACGCCAGTTTATGGCTGTGGGGAAAAATTTCGGACTGGACGTTTTTTAAACCGTTTCGAAAATGTTTACTGGCTGGAGGTCGAACTCGAGGAATACTAATGCAGCGAAAATGGAAGGCATGTCGCATGTTCAAAGATTCATTTTGTTTTTTAATGCTGTATTTTGATGGATTTGGAATTTTTCCAGACCTTATCTTCTCAATGAGACTCACTGCCAGACAGCTAAAACAACAATCTAAGAAATGCGAAAAGGGAGAGGTATCCGAGAAACTCAAGTCCAAGACAGCCCTTGCGAAAGGTCATCAAGAAATCGCAAAGATCCATGCAGAGAATTCTATTCGCAATCGTAATCAGCACATTGCCTTTTTGCGACTTGAAGGGAGGATTGATTCCGTCGTGAGTCGGCTCCAAAGTGCTGTCATTGCTCAGCAAGTTATCAAAAACTTGGCAGGATTTGTCAAACAAGTTGACATTGCTCTGAAATCTATGAACTTGCAAATGGTTAGTACTATCTTGGACCGATTTGAAAAACAAATGACTAACTTCGACGTGACAACTGCGACGATGGAAGGCTCCATGGCTCAGACTACGACTGTTTCCATTCCTCAAGCTGATGTTGACAAACTCATGCGATCCATTGCAGAAGAAGCTGGGTAACAATTCAAATTAACAGTTAATACTGGTAATTTATCAACGATCCAGGATTTAAAGTAAGTTTCGAATCCAGGATCGAATTGAATCAAACAATGCCGAGAATGAATGACAATTTGGCCAGTCAGACTGAGGCTAGTACAAGTCAGCAACCTGCCGATGACCTTGGTCTGCGACTTGCTCGTCTTCGATCCGATGAACCGTAGTAGACCGTACAAAAATTTTTGGACACTACCGTCAATAAAGAAATTGCATAATTCGAAATTCACAGTATTATTTAAACTTTTAAAATCTGAATTTAATTCAATTCGTGGAAAAATGACTATAAGAAAGCATGTACAATCTTTTAACGTGTTATAACAAAACCCTGGAATCATCATAACGCAATTTCAGCCTCAGAATTCATTTCTACTGTTAGTAATTCGGGTTTCTCAACCGTAGTTGATGTAGGACTTAAAATTGAACTTGAATCGGTGGTACTGGAGGATTTTACAGTAGGCAGCTCATTCTTCACGTACGAAGTGTAGACATCGTACCCTAAGGAAATGGTATTATCGTACAAAACACGGTAACGAGTTGGAAGAAAGAAGAAGTTGATCAGTTGAGCCGGTGGCCAAATCACCCATTCAGCTAAAAAGAACACGAGGAATCACAATAATTATTATGGCAATGTAATAGTCACTAACTGTGTAAATTGGAGTCTTAAAGTCACCTAAATACAATCTCCAGGATTTCGCCTTGAGCTCGTCAACAAACTCATCAGCTGAGCTTCGCTCCACGACGGCCAAGGTGACGAAAAATGTCGAAATGGTCATTGGAGAAGCGATAAATTGGTCCATTAGCATCTGCAGAAAACCAAAAAGAAGATTGATGACGCCATTGATTAAAAAAATTACGATAGTCACGTTCGAACTAAGGATTAAAGATAATAAGTTCTGTAATAATAAGTGAGCAGTCTGGTGATGATTTTCAACAAACCTTTTTACAAGCAAGAGCGAAAGTTCTCCCGGGTAAAAATTTGTCCAGCCAATTATACCAATAATGACATACAAGTCCGATGGTCAACCCCGTTGTACTCATATTGAAAGTTCTCCTAATGTCATACTTTCTCTTGGGATCTTTCATAATTTCGTAATGCTGTTCTAAAAAATCCCCAGCTCCAGATAATCCGGCTGATATCCCCAAATTGGTGACGAGAAGATGTTTCCGGAACAAAAGATTCGTTCCATGTCGGAATTTGGTAACAACGGAACTTTGAAAGAAACGACTCAAAAGAGTCGCCGTTACCTTCACTTGACCCGCCAACTTGACCCGAATTTTAACAGTGTCCCTTGTAAAACTGCGACTAAAACAATAAATGTCACTAACTGACACAAAAAATGGAAATGTGCCAATAAAAATCTACTGAAATTGGCACACACGAACGACCACCCGAGACACGATTACGTTACGTTACGTAAGAAAGATTCAGCACGTTAATTTCAAATGGACCGGGCCTGGCCGGGTTACATTGGAAATTCCTTATGGGCAAAATCTAAAGCTAAACTGCATTGCAAAGATGTGAATGTAAACTGTCATTGTCATTGCACGTCCGGGTATTTCGATTTCGACGATTTCGTGAACACATAGAAACCGAGTTAATGCAGTAGTCACCAATTTTTCGAAAAAAATGACTTGCAAAATGCCGTTTGAACATTCGAAGGGATCGGGGCAATAAGAATTATCGAGCAAACAAAAAACAGGTTTCATTTGGACAAATCCGATCTATCATCCGTATTCCTCATTCCTCAATATCCTCAATGCAATTCTGTCCGTGAGAAATCGGGAATATTCGTGCTAAATAAATAAAATTAAATAGCAATTTCTGTCAACTTTTTGACGAGTTTGTGAACAAAATGCCGAAATCAAAATCTAAGAAAGGGAAGCGCAAGGAGAACCTTACGGAGGAGCAGAAACTTAAAGTGGCTGAACAAAAAGCCCTTGCTGAGAAAGAAAAACTTGTTCGAAGACAACAATTGACTGAAGCTTTTTTAAAGGTTTAATTAGTAAAATTCATTAATGATGCTGAATTGAAGATCAGAATATGTAATATTAATTTGTGATTGATTGATCATTGAATAGCTCAAAAAAGACAAGGAATATGAGCTGCTCAAACTCAACGAAAACAAGGTTATGGATTTGTGGCGACCGCGTCTCCGGAAACTTAAGAATCAAGAATTGCTGGAAGATCATAGGGTTAGAACATTTTGATTGAGCAGACGTTTTCGACAAGTTTTTGAAACAAAAAACTCAATTATCCAAAGAATTTGTGTTTTAAAAACTGCTTGTAATTTTGTGCTTAGATCATGAGAGCAGCTTTTGAAAAATCATACGAGAAAAAAGATGAATTAATCAAACGCCTCCAGGATGTTCTGAAAAATCACGAAGACGCTTATGAAGACGCTTTCGATTCTCACATGCATAACTTGGATAAAATGATGGGTACGAAATACGAATACGAACTTCGAATAAAGCTATAAAACAGAAACCAATGCCAAGATTTTAGCAATTTTAGAACCTGAACAAAAAACACAACTACACAAATAAAATCAATGAAATGTTTTATTATTTTTAGAATATTTTAAACGACGTGAGAATGAAACACGAGACAATTACGCTTCGATGAAAGACAAGCTCTTGAAAACTTTGAATGAAGAGCAATCTCGAATTGAAACTTATCAAAGTAGCAGTATGAAACATTTGGAAACTGTCGAATCTTCCATGGCCACGCGATACCGAGAAATGATGTCGGATTCGCAAGCAGATTATATAGTTCGGGAGGAAGAAATTCGCAATGTAATGCATTATGCATTGCATAAGCATTTTTTAACAAATCACCCGTTTCCAGGTTTTTGAATGAAGGTTTGTGTCTTTCTTGTAGACAATGGAACAAAATCGAAAAGCTGTCGAGGCGGAAGTTCAATACAAAATGGATCAAATCTGGGCCGAGATCCGGAAACGACTTGTGGATTACACCGTGAGTACAGGACCGTTACGTCAACAATACGACGATTTGATCAAGAAGGATTCAGCTCTTTCGGCTCAGATTGATCAACAGTTTGAGAAAATGACACGGTTGAAGGTAAACATGCAAAATTGGCAAAATGCAAAGATACCATAATTTTAAGAAAGGCTTGTTTCGAAATTCGCATTTGACTTTCAATTTTCAGCGAGCAATTCGAAAACTTGATGAGAAGTCGGATCTTTTCAAAAAATCAATTTCCAAGTACACGAATGAGTTGAGAGAGAAACGAAAAGAGTATCAGGATGAATATAAGGTACTCACACAAAAGCATCAAAAAGCAATTGCGACGAGTACAGCAGCCATGGAACATTTGGCATTGACAACCCACGCTGTCGTTAATGAAGAACTCACCAAGCATTTAGAACAACGAGAACGACTTTTGAAATGCATTGAACGATGTCGCAAAGAAGAACGGGAAGATGAAAAAGTTGATCCTTTCATGAAACAGTGGGAATTGGATTATGACGCACCTGCTCAGGAAGTCGCTTCTTCCAAATGTGTATCTAAAGACACTGAATCAGAATTGGATGGGAACATTCATTCGTCAACTGCGTCACATTCGTCTGCTTGCGAATGCGAACAATGCGCTGGTGATGATGCACAAAGTCACGAAAGTTCTAAGGAAGGTCAAGGTCAATCTCCAATTGAACAGGTGAGACAATCAATTCTACAAATCTTAATTCATATTATTTTGGCATTCGAAATTCGTACTGACAAGACTGACATTTGCATTTTCACAGATGATCAGCGATTACGCAATCATGGAAAAGTTTTGGATCCGTCATAATCGAACTTGCATGGAAAAAGCATCATTGGAAGAACGACTCAAAATCCTTCAACGTGACCATGTCCAACTTCGCCTCGCTTTACGCAATTACATGGGAGGACTCAATCCGATGACCCATGATGACGTATTCCGGTTCACAGATGACCTTGCGGTAACCCCTTCAGACCATCCCTCATATCCTGTCCTATA
>JABASF010001502.1:0-21564 GCA_019776145.1 Harlomillsia oculata | reverse complement strand
TCTCCTTAATCTCTTCTGGAAAGTATAAGTAAAGTTGAATGACATCGAACCCAAAGTTAACTAAATTAAATGCCAGTAACAACGACACTTACTATTTCCAATCGAATGTGATTCATACTGCATTGAAGACTCTTGGCATTCAGCTTTAATTTCCATTTTCCCTTCTCCATTGGGCGGATCTTGTTTTATTTCATTTAAATCTGATAACGATGATGGTACACTACACGGTTCTGTCTTTATATCTGAAGTGTCTATAGGAGGAGTCATTTCTGTCGAAACGGATGACGGCGGACCCGTTAATTCCATGAACAATTTAGAACTTCATTTCTTACCTTATTAAATATCCGTATATAGATCACAAGAAAAGTGAAGCTAACCAAAAAAAAGTCGTAAAATGACAAGTCGTAAAAGGTGTTACTCAGCAAAATACAAGTTGGTCAAACGAATAACGAATTAGTAAAAATTACTAACGTATAAGTCAATTCTCGAAAATGTGGTCAGATGGGTAGCGAGGCGGTGGTGGTTGCATCGGGGCCATTCTCGAAAATGTAGTCAGATGGGTAGCGAGGCGGTGGTGGTTGCATCGGGGCCATTCTCGAAAATGTGGTCAGATGGGTAGCGAGGCGGTGGTGGTTGCATCGGAGCCATTCTCGAAAATGTGGTCAGATGGATAGCGAGGCGGTGGTGGTTGCATCGGGGTCATTCTCGAAAATNGCATTCGTTGTATCGTCGATGGTCCAGAACCAACGTGTAAGTCGTCATGTCTGCCCCTGTCCTTGGCCTCGCTCGGGTCGGGTCGCCGTTCCATCCTTCAATACCCGTCTTCCTACTATGCTCTGATGCTCTCTCACACTCGCGTCTCGTCTCGTTCATCTCCATCTCTTACGCATGCTCAACAAGCACCTCAAGAACCTCAACCAACCCTCAACCGTCTCAATTTTTCTTCTCCTTCTAGCTTGTCTTCCTTCGTCCTTCACATTCACCTGACGTTCACCATCACCGTCTAAGCATTACTAGCAGTAGCTACTAGCGAATTACCGTATCATTTATACTTTTCTGGATGAAACGGGACACTCCAAATTATAAATTTGCTTCGTATTTTATCATGAACTTGAAATTGCCGTCGAGGATACGCCACGTTAAGCTATATGCTTTGCGCCATATGCACTGACCCAGAACAAACTGTCAATGCATAAAGCATATGACATTTGCATTATAGCTTGTGTTATATTTCATATTTCATATTTCATATGCACAAAAAACAAACTGCCTAGTATGTATATTTGATATTATATGATAATATGAAAGTAAAATGCTAAGTTAATTCTTTCGTTACAGACATGCATTAGAATGTTTTCTATGTTTGATGTTGCAGCTTGTTTAAGTTGTTTAGGGCAAAATGGTTGATTGTTTTTCCTGATGAAGCTATACATAATTCTATAATGCAACAAAATATGTCGATTTCCAGTTTCTTGTTTCGCATATTATTTGACTCGACGACTCGACTCGTTATCTTTTGTCAGTTTCATGAAAAATGGAAAGTACTATATATGTGTGATGTGATATGTATCTTGAATAATTGCCCACTTGTTTCGTTTTATACTGCCTTCTTAACTGATACTTGATACAATTATTGTAATATCATTGATTTGTTTTTTACGGTGCAACATTTTGAAATGTGAAGATGCAGTATACTATTTATTACCGTTACCATCAGAGCTGGCAAAGGACTCGAGTTTGCTAAGTACAAGTACAATGTGAAAGTACATTTTTAAAAACCTCAAAGTAATTGAACCTATAGGAAGCTAAGTACTAAGTACGTACTTAAAGTACTTGAAAGTACTAAGTACACAAATGTTTTTTACTGAGATATAACCGTAAAATTCCACCTCGTAATCTTCTACTGCATCAATTTATGACAAATAGGATATTTCACAAATGTTCGATGCGATACGATAAGTTTCTCAGAGAAATTGATTGTACTGGGGAAAGTGTACTATAGTTTCCGTACGATTTAAAGTGACGTAAAGACTAGTTTATTGTCATTAAAACAGTAAGTAGTACATATATATTTATATATTTGATAGAATGTACAGATACTTTGAGCAGGTCAAATTCATAGAATAGGCGGGGTCATTCTTCCAATGTCAGGCGGGACTATGCTTACTGACCGCATTCGGTGTTCTCCAGAAGTACTTTTCTCAGTTTTGGCCTTTACGAGAATGAATTCCACCAACCATGCTACTACGCACAGCATTCCTGGAGCCGCTATGATGCAGAGCATGTTTTGTCTGGAATTTACAGCTTTCTCGTACTCCTCTTCCACGAAAAGGCCTAAGAAACAAAATATAATTACAGAAAATCTTTCAGGAGTTTATTTCCATTAATAATAGGTTGTAGAATTTTGGTTGTGCGGAGCAAGTTGGAAAACATCAATTTGTAGAATTACCCAATGGATCAATTTCTCTTTCTGTGATCCAGTTCTGATGAGCGTATTTCGTGAAAGGGTAAATCGTGTACACAAAGAAAGCTATTGGACTGTAGGTCAGGAGCGTCATGAAAATAAACACTGTCACTTTCATAGCATTGTAAATCGCAAACGTGGATGGCAAATTTTCAATCCCGAACAAGTCAACAAATAGGAGCGTCTCGGTGGCCGTCACAACTCCCAGGCATGCACCGTAAATGGCACACATCCAGTAAATCACATGAATATTTGTCACATAGCCAATACCTTCAAATTTCAAACATGAAAATGGGTTATACTTTAGCAAACATGGGTCCAACAACTAGTGTGTACAAGCAATTTTTACCTGCAATGATGAAAGTGCTCAAAAGTGTAGCAATTAAAAATCCAACTCTCCTGTTGACGAAGGAGAAATCCGAAATGTAAGATACGAGAAGTCGAGCCGCCAAATCCAGAAAGAATATTATTAAGAGGCACATTTCCGGTCTGTTAGGGTGGCCATTGTCGAGCTCGTTGTCCAGATGAATTTCAGTCTCACTTGCATTTCCACTGATTTCGCTCTGAAGGACTTTTAAGTAGGAATACATTACTAATGGGAAGTTGGGAAGAGCTACGATTGTCAATGCACATCCAATGGCCACGTTGAGAAAATGAATGTCTTTACAATAATGCCACAAAATCACAGAATTGAGATTTGTCCATGTTTTAAAGAAGACTTCCTTAGAGCAAAACGCTTCTCGCCATGAAAACCAAACCTGACTTCTCGTTACTGACTCCATATCACAATTTGCACTCGTGGTACTTGCACTCTTTTCTTTTGTTTGCACACTCTCCACACTACCACTGTTTTGATTGGAATTAGTTCCTAGTGTGTTTAGAGAATTCAGAGTGGTGTCATTTGTCCGATCTGAAGTGTCCACACTTAGAGCAAAACTATTCATTTTATGGTTCAACTCAACATTGTTAATACTCGTGGTCGTAACGTAGTCTTTTAGTTCATTCAGATTAGGACTACTTAAAAGTACTTCTGATTCAGAAGACGTGGAATTTGTTGCGCTGGAATCATTGTCCAAAGTCATATTACTATTCAAGCTTCGAGATGGAGAATCTGCAAATTCGCTACTTGTTTGTGTACTACTGCCGTCTTCAAACGAATTCGTACGATTAGTCGCTTCACTGTCCTCATCGACTGACTCACTTGTTGTCGTGTCCAGTTGAGACGAAACTTCCGACTCTTCCGGGATATTTGGAAGCATTGTTGTGGTGATTGTGTAAAGATACAGACTCCGCCTTCTCAGCCTCGTCGGCACAAGAAAGTCCTCCGTTTCCATTTCAGGTAGGCCCATGCATACAAGTGGAATCCCTTCCAAAGCATCATTTGCCCTTTTGATCTCGTCTGCTTGGTCGTGTTTTTTCATGGAAACGTGTGATTTACGAGAACTGCATCGTGTTGACATGTCTTCATCATCGTCGTCGTCTTGCTCGCGAGGAGCCATGTAAAACGTTGCTCCCAGGAACGCTATGGCTGTGATGAGAGCGCGAATGTGGATTTTGTCTTTTGGACTTTCCATAGTTCCATACAGCAATGGGGTCACAATATTTCCAAGGCTCATACTAACTAATCCGATTCCATTTGCTAGTCCTCTATATTTTTCAAAGTGACAAGTAACAAGCAAACATGTTGTGTTTATAGCCAAGCCCAGTCCACCGCCTATAAAACCATCAATACTACATGAATATCATATAGCATAGTAGTATTTATTATGATAATATGAAATTAAAGCACTAAAAGTGCTTTGTTTACGACCACTGCCTGCAATTGCAATGCTAACCGTTTTTCTATATGCAGCATTAATTTTTCATTAACAATTGCAACTGTTTACAATGGAATAAAAATGTGCAATACTACATTACTACAAATGCTTACCAACAAGGACGGAGAAAGTGAGAAAGAACCAAGCTGGACTTCGTAATGTTGTTGAGGTCAGTAACAGTCCACAAATCGCCATGAAACATCCCGTCATAGCAATTTTACGATGAGTAAAATTATTGGCGAGTGGTCCAGCAAACAAACCTGGAAAATATTATTGTAGTATTATCAAGATTAATTAATTCGAATCAAAAATAAATTATAATTGAATAACGATCAATTCTTACCTGTGACCAGCCAAATTACGTACATAAAATTGAGAATTTCAAGATGTGTTCCGGGGCTCAACGGGACGCTTGAAAACAAGAGACCATAAGACGTAAATGTGCAAGGGCCCATGAACTGTAAATATATAAAATGAGTAACAAAAACCCTACACCATCTACATTACACTGTTTCAAAAGCAAAATTTTGCATTAATAAATGATGAGTACAATTTTAATTATTATTGTAATATTGTGAATATAGTTTCTCACCATTAGAAATGCACTCGCTGCAGCCACAATCCATGCATACCCACTATCCTTTTCCAAGCCCATGATGACCGAGACGAGGAAATTCAACAGAGGATGTAATTACGCGAACTGGTCGCAGAAACTCTTTCACAAAACCTGCATACTTTCATGATGAAGAAACAAACCTAGTAGCAGCAATCAATGGCAAATAATACCCGTCCATGTTTGTGTTTATGGATGATGGTTGTGCTTTGTTGCAATTGACGACAATGCTGATTTTGCTGATGTGTACAGCAGCCCCGGCGAATTTCTGGAGACAGTAGACGATTCAAAGGAAGAATGACAACAATACTAAAGAATAAAAGTGCATCTTGACGATGATTCAGAGTTTACGCTGATATAGTATAGTCTGTATAGTACACCAAATACCGTCGAGTCGGACAAAATCAAAGTAAGAATTTTGCAACAGTTTTGATGGTGATTCATCGATTGCCACTTTTTTGCTTACGTGAGCACAGCATATTATTCAGAAAGTCACGTAACTTACACGGTAACTAGGAAACGCCGTTTCACTGATAGTCACAGCATTGCTGAATGAGAATTTGATTTTTGATCCAGAACGTTTATACGGCCACTGGGCAAAGAAAGATTTCAAAAATTCTTATTTGAACTTTCGAATAAGGATTGCCTGGCGTTTCTTGGTAAACACACAAATCTGGGTGATCACGGCATCGAACTTTGAATTTCGAACTCGGGATTTTAAAATTTATATTATTACTATACAATAATTGATTTCCTGATTTTACCAGCAAATCATTTCAAATGTATTAACACGACTTCCGCAGCTTAGATGCTCATTCCTCGTCTTCTACGTTCATTCTGACAAGTCAGTGCTAAACAATGTAGATCAAGAAATACTTTTTTTTCTCATGGTATGCATCTGAGCAGTCTTATATATATTGTTTGCGTATAATCAAGGTGTGAATCTGCCGGTCTAGTAAATATTCGCTTAACTTGTAGAAAACCGTATGAAGATCTTTCATATCATTACTGACTTACAAACATGATAACGGTGCGAGTTGAGTTGCGATGAGTTGAAGTTTCTTCTGTCTGTACATATTTTTTGGTAATAAACGCAATCTGAATTTCTGAATGAAGATACAGCGAACATTTTTTTCCTAATTAGAATACTAAATTACAAGTTGAAAGCCTGTGATTGGATACACAAAAATATACACATCAAGTTTGCACTCGATGCACTTCACACGCACGCCGTTGCTAGATTTATAAAATTGTTTCGGATTATGATATGAATTTATGAGAACTCGAGCGTACGACTCAAAAGTCTCAACTTCTCCACGTTGAATTATTCCTCAAAAGAACACAATGGATATGGAAATGGAATTTGTCATACGGAACGTATTTATTTAGTACTCGAGTTTCCATAGTCTATCAATTTTATGCAAATAAGCAATCTTTTCTTCGTCTGGCAATGGGGATTGGCGATGCAATTTTTGGCTTTTGCGCGACTGCTGGAAATAAATTTTGCATTTGACTGGACATTTTGCTCATCACCTGCTCAATGTCTGGTCGTGTCGGTTGTACTAAGCTGCTCCTCTCATTTGGATCAATTGACTGTCATTTGACCGTGTCCTTCAGCAAAAATGTGTTGTCTTGTGTCTTCTTGTTGCAGAATTTGCAATATTTATACAAACGCCGAAATACAATGTCAATGACGATTTTATGAATAATACACGGATGGATTATTATATCGTTTGAAATCGTCCAAACTATGCATCCATACTGCATATACAATTTTCCCAAGTGAGTTTATAAATGAATTTATTAAAAACAATAAACAAACGACTGGAAAAATGAGAACTTGCGGCCTATCGTAGTCTGTGCTGGACTGTCGTATGCGTAAGAATTTATTTATATGTAATGTCAAATGTCAATAGCAGTGGTAATTGAATCTCATGAAAGACAATCGCGGCGAAATGACAACAACATTACGTAATATAAAAATTGGGCACGTATCATATCCGTCAACCTACTATCAGTCAAGAAAATGACTGGTCATTTTTTATCCAATAACCTTCATTGGCAATTTTTGTCTTTCTTTATGTCTATACCTATACAAGTGCCATTATATGGTATATATATAATATATATGCAAATTTGCAACACACTATATTTGCGTCTTGTCAACTGTTCAGAAATATTTACACTACTGATTATGTATTGTATACAATTGGTATTATCAATTACAATTAACCATATCGTCGAGATGTCGTTTCAGCTTCATTATGCTGTGTACTGTACTCTACTAATCCTTTAATTTGCTTTTACGAAAGAATGATCCTGTTTGACTTTATTTCATGTGAAACAACATCACGAATGTGTACAACTAATACTCTCCTACACCATCTTTATATGGGATTTTATGCTTGCATATTGCATTACGCCTCTTCTAAAAAGCGCTTGCTTGGTAAACGCATATATTTCCTATCGTCTTCCTTTGCAGAATGCAATTCTATGTGGTTGTAAACGTAGCAAAGTAAAAAATGATGCAAAAAACTTTTTTGAAGAAGAAACGCTTGGATACGCTTCACAAAATCATCTTTTACTCAAATTGCACAAAATGGAAGGAAGGATCGGAAGGAAAGTAGAGGATTAAAGCAAAGCCTCAATATGCCGAAACCAAAATACAAAGCACACATGGATCTTCTTGGTGTTTTCTTCCCACTCAAAAACAAACTCACTCACAGTAATCATATGTGTACATTTCGACATCAAATAAGGTTCGAGTTCGCATGTTGCTTTGTGTTCTCGTTGTAAGTTTCCCCATTATTCTTATATCAGTACGGTACCGGAGCACAATTACCTCTCCACTCACAAACCTTTTCAGTGTCTGAAAAGTCTGACTCATCTTATCCTTGAACCCTTTCTTTTGTATTCCTCTAATTAACTTCACTGTATGATGTAAAAGTACCACTCATTCGGTTCAAACAATTTAACAGATGAGTTGTGAATGCAAGGCACGGCTATATACATATATAGTAGCATTTCAAAACATACAATACATTCAACAAAATGCATGACCATTTACCATAATTATCTTATTCTGCTCCTCCATTGCATATTACATTCATAGTTAAAAATGCACTAAATTCCATGACTCCTGTAACACCAGCTTTTGCAACAACAACGGGGAAAACAAATACGGTAGCAACGTCACTATCATTACGCAACAGCAGTAAGTTGTAAAGTTGTAATCTATAAGCTCAAGTACTATACACGATTTTTGATAAGCAAGTAGGAGTACTACTGACTTGCTATGTGCTTCATTTCTCATGAACACAGTACATACCTCTGCAAAAACACCGTTTCCTACGTGGACACCGCTACTTTACATTGTATACGAATACGATCCACTTGACCTATCCGACTCAAAACCAAATCCTAATTCAATGGAAATCTAAAATAAACTTACACAAAGTCAAGCAAAGTTGAACAAACCGAGTGCCCAAGCATGTATGCTTTTTTGGGTCTCATTCTCATTCATTGTAAAAATACTACCAAAGTTTGCATTAGAAACCATGAACCGGTTTGAATCAATGCAATTATAGCAGAAAATATTGCATTTTGTAGCAATCAATGGATTTTATAAGAAAGAAACCAGATGAATAAGTGCTATATCGCATGAAAGTTACATTATTAACTCAATTAAAGTTTCTTTAGTCAAGTCAAGTCTGATGGGCTCTCGTCTAGTGTTCTTAAAATAGGCCGTGTTCGGTGTCAAGGCGGTCAAGGTACATCGATTGTTTGGTTGCATTGCAGTGAAAGAATCAAAGTGATTATTAACGGAAATCAATTGGACCGCAATTGATTGCCACATTCAGCGTGGGACGAAACATCAGAGGATGACAATAGCTCAAGGTTCGAGCATATAAAAGTATTACAATTTACAACTTACAAGAGAACCTGTCGGTGTCATGTCGTCTTCACCTTAAACCAGAAAAGAATAATAAAACAAGGCTCAAACTTTCAATTTGACTTCAAAGGGTGAATTTCAGTTTAGGCTTGAAATGATTATTGTATTATAGCTGTAGCACCTAATGCATATCAAAATTACATGTTCATATTCATATACGTTCTCTCATAGATTTTAGGTGTTTTGAATTATATACAACGCTTGGTTTTATCTTTTGTCCAAATTCCCCACCAACACAATTTGTGAAGCTCATGTTTCAATGTAATTTGTCATTTGATAAACCAAACCAAAAAAAGGAATCATTTTCCAAAAAAATTAACATGCAATTCATAATCCCACTTTCATATTTCATGCATGCCCTGGCATTGAATTTTATTTGGTTACTGCATATTTATGCACGTCTTTTTAAACAAGGGTTTTACTGTCAATAGGAATGAGTGCTTAAACAAGAAGCAAAATTGAAAATATGATTTCATTAGCATTCGTATATTTACGATTTTGAAAAGTAACTTCAAAAGGGTATTTTGTATCTTAATGAATTTCAACTTTTGATAATGAAATATTATTTATTTAAATATCTGCGCAATGAGTATAAGAATGATTTAACTCACTCTCAGCAGAAAGACATTGGAACTTGCTTAAAGTTAAAGTTTAGGAATTCAACAATCTGACAAGGAAATAAAGTGGCTGCAATATTAAATTAATGCAATATTGAGTATTAGTCCATACGGCAATAAGCTTGGTGTCATTATCATTATTTCATACGAATCTATTTCAATTTGAATGCACTTTTTAAAAAATGATTCGATAAACCTACATCTTACGAATCCTTTCAAGTGGACTTGTCGTAATCCAGCGGAAATATTTTTTTATCGGTGAAATAAATTTGCTTATTGGTATTTTTATCATAGATTCAAATTGGTACGATAACCTTAAAATGATGTGTAAAGGTGACTAGATGATGATGAATGCTGTATTGCGTTTTACAAATGTGTACTTGTGTGGTGATATTAGTTAGTGTTTGTGTGTGTGTGTGTGTGAGCGTGTGTGAAGTGCGAATCAAAAACGCGTTTCTTAATGATCGCAGCAATGCTCAATACGATAAATGAATGGAAAGGAAATGAACAGAACAAAATGAATGAGCGCCAACAAAAAAGGCAAGTAAAAGTTTGTAAAATTTATAATACAAAAAGGCGACACACAAGATCTTTTTCTCCACGGTTACATTACTATAGTACAATAAAAGAAAAATAAATCCTTCATGTATACTTTAGCTTTGACGAACTTTATACCAGCATGCGTTTGTTGGTAACTTTTTTCCCAAGTATATAAACTCATGAGGTGTAAATGAGATTTATGGCAAAAGTGCTGTTAATCTGACTTGCAAAAGTGTTTCATGCCAATGCCCGTAAGGAATGGACGGACGCCACAAGAAAATCATATTATTACCATGCATTGACTCTAATGTGCAAAATATAGTATCGCCGCTAGCCAAGTCGTGCATGCATGTTTAAATGCGTGTACTATTAGAAAGTTGGCAAATACCTCATTTTTTTTATTTCTCGCCAATCTTTAAACTCTTTTTGCTTATTCTAACTTTATAGCATGAGTTTCAGGTGCAGATATTGTTCTTGTATAGCTCTAATAAAACTATGCTATCATTTATTTGGAAGTCGAATGTTTGGAATTGCATTTACTTTTATTTCTGTGATAAATTTAACAACATTAAAGATAGAATGAGCAAGTTCAACTTGTTCAACATTGCAAAATGTAATATAACAACTAAAAAGGAAGCTGTAGAAAACTTTAGCTGTAATAATGCTATAAATGCGTTTTGCAGAGACTATGGAGTCTTTTTAAGTGTAAAAGTGAATCTGCGAAGTTGCATGGCTGCAATTATTTCCTTTGGCTACAAAATCCTCATGTTATTCAAGGTTAGGGATGTAAAAATAAAAAAAAATGGTAAGTTTTAAGTCGATGTGATGTCAAGGAACAATACATTTGCTTGAGTCTGTGGATCCACCCATGTCATTTCGAGTTTGTTTGACGGAAAGACCAATCAATTGCACCACGTCATTACAGTTCATTATTATTAAACATTATTTCGTACTATTCGTACCCATTCTCAAATACTCATGCTGCAAAAGCAAGCAACCGCATTTACACACTCACCTGTGATGATGATGATACCATTTAATTCGTGTAAAAATACACGGTGCGAGTTCCATTATAGGAATAGAAACGCTTTGTTTTTCTTCTCTGAAGAGTACGCTCTGAAGAGCGAACAATGGACAAATTATTTTTTTACTGTAATCAAATCCTTTGATCCCTGGATTGGAAACATAAACTAAAACATTTAACCCTCATTAGAAGGAGAGAATAAAGAAGAATGCAAGTTAATAGTTTTGAATGATTACAAATGGCATAGAAACGTTGCTTAAATTGCAATTGCACTCACAGAAAGAATTTACAGTACGCTATTAATATACAGGTCTACAAATTTCATCGTACCTATAGTCACAAGTTTGCTTCTTCAATAATAATGTGTCGTCGTCGTCTTCAACATCATCAGTGGCATTCTGTTAGTCATTGAGTCAAGTGCTATGTTCTTCTCTTTGGAATGTAGTTTCTTTCTGTTTATACTTACATTTAACACTCATCGTCTTAACTTTTAACCTACAAAAATGTTGTTGCAACAGTAATATAGTGTTATACAAATGCAATGCATTGTTTGTTGACCCCCAAAAACGCCCAAAAGGAATAAGTATACCATTAGTAAAATATGTGAGCATCCATGTTAAAATACCAAAAAAACGAGATTTCACAACAATGCAACCACTTTGCTTGGTTCCTCAGACGTGAAAAAACGAGTGCAAGTATAAAAACCATCATTTTATGTCACAGCAAACCACTGAGGAATGACATGCCTGCATTCATAAATAATCAAAATCATAAAGGGACAAAACACAAAAAGTAACAAAACGCAACGTGCGCTTTGATGGTACACAAAAGCATTCTTCAAAAACATTATTCAACATTTTGTCAAAAAACCCCATGAGAGCCTTTAAGTGCAACTGCCCATTCGACCTTTTATACACTTGCAAAAACTTGGAAATTTGGGTTCATCTTTAAACTTCGTTACATGCAAAATGAAATTCCGTAAAAGAATTTGCTGGCGAACATATATTTTGTTTCTATCTGCTGGATTTTAGTTTCAGTGTCTGCTTTGCTTGTTTATGTAAAATCATGCACATTCCATTTTACATAAGGAAAAAATAATCAGAAATGACATAAATTTTCCTTATTTCCCATCGAGTGGTTGCAGTTGTTGCTGCTGGTTGGTGTTCTGCGTTCTAATTTTTATCAAATTGCCACAACACGAGGTCCAACATTCCACCAATAGTTTTTAGTTTATCAGTTATCAACTTGCACATGTTGCGACTTTTAAAATGTTTCTAATCTTAATAGGCATTTTAAAGAATATGAAATGGAGAGAATACTAATTATGATTATATGTCGATAACTAAAAAAACTCGTACATGAACAAAACACACACATAATATAAAATGGGAAGCTGAACATGCATGCAAAAATCAAAACGCATGCATTTTGTGACAACTTTTGCCAGTAAAAAAAACAGAGTATATAAACACATTTGTACATGATATTGAAGTAATCGTAATCAACAAAGACAAGTGCGGTTTTCTTCAGGAAACAGGGGAAGTCGTATATTAATGTACTTAATGATTACTGAGTTTAGCATTGTAATGAAATTGTAATGCTCAATAACATTGGAAATTGTGGACTTTTGGATGGCCTTTCTCATAAATGCTCCTTTGCTAAAATTCACTAAACTGGGATGTTGTGGGAGAGCATTAGAGAATGCAATGTTATTTAGCATTGCAATATTGCAATGAAAATGCATTTGTAATACATACACTTCATACAAGATTGACAAAATGTTGAATAATGTTTTTGAAGAATGCTTTTGTGTACCATCAAAGCGCACGTTGCGTTTTGTTACTTTTTGTGTTTTGTCCCTTTATGATTTTGGAATTGACTGTGTGAGCTCTGACTGTACCAAACAAAAGTGTGGAAGAGTCGAGACAAGACGAGAGACTTTACTTTGCTTCGATATGCTGTGGATGTGGAGAAAATATTGAGTGAGCAAACAGCAAAGTGAGTCTCCACTTTTTCTTGCATTTTGTGGGTTACTATTATTCTATTCTATTAAAGTAGCTCGTTGTTTTTCATGTCTCATTTATCTCTTTAATTATTCAAAAAACTCCGTTTTATAGGGTAGTTCTACCCGGACAGAGTACAACCATCGGTGCTCCTGTGAAAATGTGAAATTGTTCGTGAATATTTGCACTATAGGTTGGAAAGTTGCAAGTTGATTCAACCTATGTTCACAATATCAAGTGCACATCTGTTAATGACAATTATTTAGATTGTTGTATACAATCTTTGTCAGTTGTGTAAACTGTGTCAAGTGAAGACGAAGGAATGGAAAAAATAATTAAAATAATAATTTGAAATCATCTGGATCATTAGTTTAGTTGTAATATTCAAAGTGGTTCAGCTGTTCAGTTTTGACTCGTCGTTTTTAGCCAAAACACATATAGGCGAATGTTAATCATTTTTGAAGTGTGTGTGTAGTTTAAAGTCAACGGTGCTTTTCGGTTTTTAAAGTGTTGGATGTAATACGAAAAGGAAATATATAAGCTTCTTTTTTCACGTTTTTTCAATCAATATAGACAAAATCAGCGGATTTTGGTGTTGTCATTTAAATAACATTGTATTCGTTTGTTTCATGTATTAACTAGCAAGTAAAAGTCTGATAGACGCAAAATGTGGTTTAGATTTAGTATATGAATTAGAATTAGTTCTAATTATTAGAGATTAGAATAAATACGTTTAATTTAAGCTGAGGACGATGTTATGTTAGGTAGGATGTCACATTGACAATCTTATGCCAAAAAAGGGTTAGGTGTACGGGTGTACCATTAGCTAAGTCAAATCTTAACATTTTTGAAGTAACTATCAATAGGAAAACTGCTGTCAGGTAAGTTAAATTACATTGAAACATTGCACATTTATAATTAACTGTTATTTCAAGTTGCGGTCATTCGGTATGAGAGATGAAGCGATTTGGGGAACTACTTAATTTAATAATCCTATGGTTCCTGTTTGATGTAGCAATCACACTTGGGAAGTTTTGCAAATGACAAGATCTGAATATCAGTTTATATGAAAATTGAACCAAGACGAGACGGTGAGCTTTAATTTACATGTTGGCTTCATTGGTTTAATCCGCAGAGACTTAAAAGAGATATGAGTTAGTTATGATTTTAGTATTATTGAGGTACTAATTTGATTCCGTAAGGTATATTGTTCTTTGAGAAGATATCCATTTCTAAAATGGTATAGAATCTTAAAGACATGATATTTTAATTAGTCCATGTTGTTCATACTACCAAATGGAAAGTCAGGATAAAATAACCACTGCACAGTATGATGGAATTTTGGTAAATTTGGTTATGTTTTGAATGACATCCGTATTTTGAAGAAAAATTGCAACAACAACAGGCTACTCGAGATGAGTTTTGTTTTTGCTGGCATTGTTCCACTGAGATTTTACGAGTTTGTTTGTTTTTTCGCTTAGATCGTTAAAGTTCAGGGTCCCTTCTCTGGAGTACCCCATAAAAATATAATCCCAGCTTACAAATTACATTTCTTTCTTCCTTTGGCTATGTTTCAAGCGATATTCTATGGAGTCATAATTATTAGTCATCGTCATCGTATCACTCGTCATGAGAACTTTGTTTTTTGTTGACTTAGGAGCACAAGCGGCACGGTCCAGAAACATGACTCAGGGAGAAGCTGCTTCTGTGGGCAAGGAAAAGTCGCCAAGTTGTAGTCAACAGAATATCCAAGACAGGAAAATGACAAACTCATGTACACCCGAAAAGAAACGAGAGTCAGTCAAGAAAAATGTTATTAAAAATACGCCACGAACTTTACGTGTCCACAGAAATGGGAATAATCTTCATCCGGTACAAATTATTCCTATCACGGTGAACATGGAACGCAGTCTCGATTGGTCTCATTTTCTGGACGAACTCAACAAATCTGTGACGTATCCAGGCTGTATCCGTAGAGTTTACAACCTGAAAGGCAAGAAATTGTCAGCGTTTTCGGACTTGGACGACATTGTAGACATTGTCGTGAGTAGTGGTGAATCTTTCAAAATGCTTCCATATGCATTGAACATGAGTACCATTCAGAATAATGTTCATACCAGACCACATAGTGGAGGATCGAAAGTACGTCGATCTGATAGGGCTGTATTTACAAAATCAGTTATTTTGGAACCAACTTCCCTTACGGATGATCCTACCATAGTCAATCCACTTATGAAAACATGTTCAGAACAAGATGTATCTTGTATGAAATCTAATTGTGACGATAATGGAGGTAGTGGCTCACCAATGGCATCCGTATCGGTTCACCAGTCTCATTCGTCGCGCTCACGACCGGTTTCATCTTACCAGGGATTATCTACATGTTCTATTATGGAGAAGAAGTCTTCTGGCAGTCAAAGTGTGTCAAGAATACCAAAACGAATTACGAATGTTTCCAACGGAAGCTCAACGATATCACCCAATGCGAGTCTTCCGGTGAATGTAACAACAGCAACCATCACCGTAGTAAATCAAATTAAGTCAGTACGAGTCATTCAAAGAAAAAGTGATAAACCAGTGTCTGGTTCAGCTACTGTTGAAAAAGTCAGCAAAATAGGTACAAAATTGTTAACGTTTTAATGTGTGGAATGTTTTATATGCTTACTGGTTAGCATTTAAATTGTAACTTAGGGCATTGTCAATTTCCATTTAGACTCCGCACGGAAAGAATTTATTCGCCCTCGTCTCGTTACTATCATTCGATTTGGAACCAAACCTCGTAAGGCGGTTCGGTTTCTACTCAATAAAAAAACAGCTCGTTCATTTGATCAAGTTCTGAACGACATCACTGAGTCCATAAAGCCTGATTGGGGCGCTGTGCGCCGCGTTTATACCATAAATGGAAAAGAGGTGACATAATGAATAACGACATAATAAAGCAATTCTATTAATTTTCACTATTGGTTTGAATCAAGTTTTAAATTATTTTGTTATGCTCAATTTGTATATTTAATTTTTTTGTTGTAGATGAAAACTTTGGAAGACTTTTTTCTCAACGAAGGTATTTTTATCGCCACACCAAACGATAAGCTTTCAGCAGACGACTTTGAATTAGACTCAGAAGGTAAAGAACTGAAATGTATGCACGTATCCTGCACTACCTTCGCACATCATTATCACACAGATCATAAACTTACTGTAATAATTTTGCAGAATGTAAGGCTATTCAACCGTATGTTAAAGCTTCATTGGTATCAAAGTCTTCAAGGCAAATGCGAACCTCAGAAGTTTCGAAATCTCCCCAACGCCGACCCAAGTCGTCTACAAATTCTCAGAATACTCCAACGACGTCGGCATCCGCTCATCCAAAGTATATTCCATTGACACATTTTCCTGGACCTATCCTAGAAAAATATTATGTTGGGGATGTTATTGGTGATGGAAACTTTGCTGTCGTAAGGGAATGCTCTGAAAGGGAAACTGGTCAAAAGTATGCCTTAAAAATTATTGATAAATCGAAATGCAACGGTCGCGATGCTCCACCAGAGCACGAAGTCGCTATCTTGAAAATGGTGAATCATCCCAATATTATTTTATTGTATGAACAACAAGACTTTGTGAACGAACTCTACGTCGTTATGGAACTAGTTGATGTAAGAAACTTTGAAGAACTATCGCTGTGATCTTAAAATAGTGCGAATGACGAACGACGGATTCGAATACTGTATGATTTGTATTTATTTTATTAGGGTGGTGATCTATTCGATGCCATAGCAGAAGCAATGAAATTCTCTGAAGAGGACAGCGCTTGCATGACACGCGACATAGCTTCGGCACTGGAATATTTGCATGAAATGCGAATTGTTCATAGGGATATCAAACCTGAAAATCTCTTGGTACGGTTGAATACATGTTCAGTCCAATCATAGTAAATACCATCACTTCACGATTTCCAAATTCAAATAATGTAACGATAAACTTTACGGTTTTAGGTTTCAATGGGTACTAACGGAAAACGACGGATAAAGCTTGGGGACTTTGGTTTGGCTCAAATAGTAACAGGGCCTTTGTACACTGTGTGTGGCACACCAACTTATGTGTCCCCAGAAATATTGGCGGAATCTGGATATGGCGTCAAGGTTGACGTGTGGGCCCTTGGAGTCATTGTGTACGTACTTTTATGTGGTTATCCCCCATTTGTGAGTCCAACTGGTGAACAAGAAGACCTTTTCGATTTGATACTCACTGGAGACTACGAGTTTCCTGCAGAACATTGGGACGACATTTCTCACGATGCGAAAGATTTGGTAGCTCGAATGATAGAGTCAGATACTGATCTTCGCTTCAGTTCCACTGAAGTTCTACAGCATCCCTGGCTAGCGGTAACTTCAAAAGCGTGTACAGTATAATGAACTACTAATAATATCAGAATTTTGTTACTAATATTTGAAATGTGTTTTGTGATTTCAGTCCTCTGTTGAAGAATCAAATGAGCGAAGACATAGGCTTTATCAAAGGGATTTTAAGTTTTCGGTATTTGAAGCCATGGGATTGACTACCAACAACGCCTCAGCACCCACGCCCCCAGTTAATGCGACTTGAACACTGTAGTTGCGTTAATATTTATACTATTGTTTTTCTATAAATTAAACGTATTTAATCAATTCATAGTTAATGTTAAAACAATATTGTACAATAAAGTAGTGTAACAGTACCAGTCAAAAGGTGGTTTTAGGTAATATAATAGTACAGCGAGTGAGTCAACTCAAAACTAATTAATATATATAGTAAGTAGTACAGCTTCAAGTTATTTTTAGATACAACAGTACTGCCCAATTCCATTATCATCAATTACGTTCAAGTCCAGCAAAAGTAGTATTGTCAACGTTATTAATACGCTTCTATTTCTTCATTATTGAAGCGTTTGGTGTTCTTATAAGATTACAATCAAACTTCCTATAATTTGAAATGCTGATTATGGGTATCCATTAATTGGCAAAGGTAGTAGTCATTTAACAGTAGTTTGTTGCTTGTTTATTATAATAATGCTATTTTGTGTTAGTTATTAATGTAAAGTGATACTTTCTACTTCGTTCAGAGCCGTGTAGAAGTTTGATTTTCTGGTAAATTAATGATATTTTGTTATTTATATTCCATTGCGTGTTGGATGTTTGAAATTCTAACATTGTATACTCGATAGTGGGTAGTATTTATTCAAAAGAACATGTCGACACTCATTCCTAATTATTTACTATGCTGATTTCATACGACACGAAACATTTACAAGTGTCGTTAGTGTAGTTGAGTTTTTAATTACTTTTGTTGCACTGAGTTATACCAATATTTATTGCAACTCAGTTTATGCAGTACATTGTTGACTACCATTATGCATTAGTTAATATTTATATTGCGTTGCGTATTTACATTATGTTGAATTTAATGTTAAGAAATGTCGAAAAGTTGACCAAAAATGAGCAGTTTACGGAGGTGTGTTGTGGTTGTGACAGGCATAAATCGTACGTTTGTGAGTTAGGTACAGAATATGTAAGCGTCATTATTTGTTTAATGTTTTCAAAAATGACCGTGAATGGGTAATATCATAATGCAATGTTATCATATTCATGTACTGGTAACCGTTATACATGTCAATCAATACTATTGTTTAATGTGTAAATGCATGTTTATATTTCTGTAATCTGTGATTTTCTAGCAAAATTCCTATTTTTAATTTTTGGTTACTTTATCAATGCTAAAATCATAGATTACAAGCCTAATACTGAGAGAGTCGTACCTTACTCATATATGCAATTTAATTCAAATTATGTCTAACGTTGAACTTGATTAGCTAACCAAAATAATCATTATGAGTTAAACGTTGTATTGTAACCATTTTACACCTAGGTTTTCAAAAAGTAATGATTCAACATCATGTATTGCACTATTTTTTTCATGTTGCAAGGGCGTAGACGTAATGAAAAGCGAAATAAAACTGACAAAATTGACAAATAATCAAATTTGATAATTGGATGCATCAATATCTACGAGAAAATGATATTCTAAAGTAAAGGAACACATTGTAATATCTAATTTACTCCGTTTCCATTACGGAAACATCCTAATCGAACGTTATTTCACCGTCAGATGATGACATGGATTCCAATGAACGCGATTCCGAAGAATCTTCGTCATCGTCGGAATTATTGTCTTCGTCTTCTCCGTCTCCTCGTCCATTTCCAGGGAATGGGAGAAGACCGTAGTCAGCCAAACTGAAGGCGAGAACTAATGATCCGAAGAGGACAGCACCCAATAGCTCCAGTACTTCGACAATCAACATGCTGCTAACAAAATGATTCACAAAAAAACGTAAATTAATGATAAGTAAATTAATTTTAAATGTGTCAAAAAAGAAAGGAGCTTCTACGAGAAACAAACTGTGTACATATTATGTGTCACACCTTATACGTTACTATTGTTTGGGTTTCAACTTTTCAATTAATCTGGCTCATAAGAATGAAACCGTAATAACGTGATTCTACGTTGATGATATGAGTTCAATTAGGGAGAGACGACCAAGGTGTCGAATGTTGTGTGTTGGTTTGGGTTTTTATTAGGAGGAGACGAGTGATGAGGATTGTGAGGACAGGACAAGTGTAGATTGGAGTTTGAAAGGAATTTGAAAACCTGCGGAATGTAATTATGTAATGCTATCACTATTAACTACCGCGCGTTAAGAATTGAACGTTTATTGGGACAAAAAGGGCACATACCTGTGTTGACTGACTGACTACGTGACAGTTGTTAACTTCGAATTGCAAGAATTTGATTTGAAACAAGAAAAACAACGACGAATATCCTTCTTCTTTCCTTTTTTGTACAGGGCGGCACTACCATTCATTCATTCACCACATAGATGGTGCAAAATTCAAGCTTTTGTTTGCTACTGAACTACCAGAGACTATGTATAGTATACAAAAGACTACGGGACAGATAGGGCAGCGTGTCTCCAGATTTCATGTCCTGCGACGGACTGGGAGGTGGAGTTGGGTGAGCGACGTCGGACGTTGAGCCGGCTTGAGGCTTGAGCTTGAGCTCCTTTTCCAAAACCACCCACAGTAGAACAGCCAATGCGACTGTCTCAAGGTAGCTTGAGAACTACCAATGGAAACGTCTCAAGGTAGCTCACGGATCCCTCCCCTTCAGCTTTCCTGGCACACGCTTTAACATAGCGTTCCGAACTCTCTTATATCTACTCGGTGCTGAACTACTGACTGACGATGATGACCAAAAAATCAAAAAACTTCAAAAAGGGTTGATGGAAGGCAGAGGGTGACAGGTAAGGAGGTAACATTCGGAGGTAACATTGTGAACCTTACCTTGCCCAAGTTGACCTAAAAGACGATTAGACGATCCACCTTTTGCCCCGTTCCTCTCATACCCATATAACTGATTACTGTATCGTATAAAGCTTTATTTCATTATTTTTATTATTTGCATCTCAATAGTAAAATGTGAAACCGTAAATTATTAAAGTGTTAATAAATTCTATAGTGGGTTTTGTTTAATGTAAGGTTATGTTATGTGTTATCCGTTTTTGTGACTCAAATACCGTTCCTTCCAGTTATAGTTAACATAATACCCGGTGTTGCAACGTTGCAAGTGTCTCCCGGAGTACGACAACACCAAGCATCATGAGAAGTGTGACCGCAAAGCCAATGCCGTACAAGGATTCACTTCAAATGCAATGGCGTTCACAAGGTGTTCAATAGCTCTGACGGTTTCATTTTGTCATATACAGATGTACAAGGTAAACGGAATAAGATGGAGATGGGAGTCCTAAAGTATCGATGAACAGAGAAAATGCATTTTAATTTGATATTTTGATTTGTGAGCTTCAAGATTGATTGACTAATGATTAACGCTTATGTAACTTGTTATAAGATTAGAGACCTGGAAGAAGACGAATTGAAACAGTTGTTTCTTCCCCTTGACCTTCTTTGTATTTGCAAACATACTTCCTGGAGCTTTCCGTGCTGATAGGGTTAACCTCAATGATCTCATCGTAGCATCGTTTGTGGCGAAGTGGGTCATCGGATTTTACCTAATTAAATATTATGTAATGTTTCGTTTTTACGACTTGATTTGATCCAATTTATGGTTATGGGTTTTCCAGACTTACGACATTGTATTCTCAGAAACTCCATTCGATGGGCTTAGCATCGAGACACTGAAGACGGAAACTGTTGACTGTTCCAGGGAGGAAAACTGTAGTGCCGCCCGTGACATCACTTGGTTCCCAGAAACGACTGTCCAAACCTTCCCCGTAGCGCCATAGCACAATCTGCAATTTTTCGGCATTCATACACCTGTTGAACGAGAGAGAGAGAGTCGAGGAAACATGTACATGGAAATGGAATGCTGTTTTGAAAGGTTCTGCATGAAAAATATGTTTACAGATTCTTTATCTCTCGTCGAAAGGACCGATGGGTTTCACATTTTCACGTCTGAAAGTGGGTAAAAGTAAGCATTTTTTCTTC
>JABASF010001501.1:0-21572 GCA_019776145.1 Harlomillsia oculata | reverse complement strand
CTTATCGACTCAATTCCTAACTCAAACGTGTAATTCAAACAGATTTTAAAACAATTTATACGAAAGGAGCTGAATTGTTGAAACAGTCGGTAATAAAAATCTAATGTTTCCAATGATTCGACAATTTGGAGAGACTTGCGACAGGAGTCATTTTTTGTTATGACACTCACATTTTATCCAATTTTGAACCCCATTTTATGTAATTATGGGTCCGATGTGATGCAATAGCAAGGGAATCACAATCCCTTTGGTTTTTAAATTAATCTGTCAAACTTTTCCTAAGCCATGTGTGGATTTTCTAAGTGGATTTCCCAATTCTCAAACCGACAAATCCAGGTGCGCTGGAAGAGCCTATTTGTTATGGATATTCAGCCCGACAAATCACGTTTACACTGCCAAAAAGAACTGACAAACCTATAATTTTGATAATGTAATTTCTTACCTGTTAAATGATCCTTTATAAGACAATGTCGCCAAAATGTCACCATGCCGGCACACAAATCGCAACCCTTGCACTGCATTGACAGTCACACACATGAGCACAAAATACGTAACAGTTTCATGTAAACTCGTGTTCTGCACTGTATTTTGAAGCATAAACGTCAAAGAAGCAAACTAAACGTACAGACACATTGCGAAAAATTGTGATTCGATCGTATGTTAATCAATGACGATGATTATAGAAACTGCATTTGTACATTTATGCAAAAAAAAAGAGTGACAACGACACGGAAAACAATGGACCCAAAAAATGACAAGAGATTTCCACAACTTTGCATGGTTTTTCATATAACACACAAGGATCTTGTGTCAACAAACAAAATGATGTTTCATAATAATTTTTATCAGAATTATACTACTTTTTAAACTTTTTTTTTGCATGTTCCGTCCATGTGAATGAAGGAGGGATGACGACGAGGACATCATTAATATATTTATAAACTTGACAATTTTTTTTTGTTTCAAACAAATCATCATCGTCCTACGTAATCAGCTACTGCTGATGGTTTTCATTCAGAAAAAAACGGGAGATAACGAAGCGAGAGGGCCCTACTTTTATATTTTTTGATGTGTATTAAATAATAATGTTATAAATATGATATTATAAAATGCAATGTATGAATCCTACATGGAAAGAGATGTATGAACATAGTTTTAAAGACTATTTATCAATTTGGGGAATAAAGTGGAATGTTTCGTTCTTCTTTTTTTATTGAATGTATGAACAGTGGATTTCGCCAATGTGAGTAATCAAAAGAATCCTACTGAACTCAATTTCAAGTTTTGCCATATTTTTTGTGATACGATTTATTATTTTTGTGCGAATATCTGGAATAAATGACATGCAAAGTCCAAAATAAACAACGAAGTCACAGGTCACGTCAAGCCCAAACACAATCCAAGGAAAATGTGTTCAATCGCTGCTGTTCTCCAGAATAAACTTTTTTGCATTAACATAAACGGAAGCTTTTAACTTGCAAAAAAAAGTAACGATCTGCACAAGATTGCAAACATGAATTATTGGGAGTGCAAAATGCAACCTTTTAACTCTGTTTACAATTTTTTGTCATTTTTCATAATTATTGCATTGCATGAGGAAGAAAAATCAGTTTTTGCCGCAGTTTGCTATGCAAATGTGTCGTAACTTAACTAATGTGTTAATGTCCATATCTCACACGAAGGGCATTAAACTCATCTCATCTCCTGTGGGAAAAGCTGTATCTTTTCAATTTTTTTTATCAGGAAACAATTTTTGATAAATTGATAACGCTCTGTGGTCTGTGCTCGTAATTGTCGTGTAGTTTCGTAACTTTTTTGTGAGAAATGAGTGTTTAAACAGTTTAAAGCGTCTGTTTCAAAAATTATTCATTCGGAATTAGAATCGGGGAACATATCCATTTAGGTCAAATTGGCAGCTTTTTTTGTGTGGTCAATAAAAATATGATTCCAACTAAAAAATGCATTACAATAATATCGCGAGAGCTTTTACCACGCTATTCCCCAATCGCAAAAAAATCGTTTTGAGTCAACTCTGAAACCTAAACATGTAAACTCATGCGATTGTACAGTTCTTTCCCTCGTTCTTTTTCATAGACACAGAAAACAGTGTTTTTTTTTCAGACTCAAAATCGATAGAAACAGGCGACAAATATGCCATCAATTATGAAAGTTTAGTTCCATTGGGTGGATAAACATGTCGCAATAAACTCAAAGTCTCCCTTGTACACCATGATAAACGGCATTTTTATACACTACCAAGTTATACATTTTTGTGTTACTTTGTACACATTTTACCTTTCATTTTTTTGATGTATTCCTTGCTTGCTTTGATAATGTTGACTATTTATTGATAAACTTTTTTTTTATCCCTTGAGGTAAAAATGGGCAAACCCATCGTGTCAATGCTCAGCTTTGCATGTTTTTGCATTCCCATAAATGTTTCAAAATACCAGGGTAAGTTGTGCACAGTCGAAACCGAAACCCATGCTTTCGTGCTGTCGACTTTACCAGTTTGTCATTGGAATCGGACATGATGTACTCTATGAAATAAAAACGTCCACTTTACAAGACAAAACGGAGTCTCGACATGTTTACATGTTTAGTGTATTACAAAAGCACCCCAAAAAAGTATAATTCAGCCAGTAGTCTTGAGCTTTGAGCTTTTTTGGCGTATCGATTCTTGTTAATTATTCACAAATTCCCAGACAAACAGGCCTTTTCCCTTGTTCCGTCACGTACAAGGTGTGCAGGGACATGAATGAGTTATTAGCTTGTTGCTTTCTCCTGTTGTCCACAAAAAACGATTCTTACGAAACCAAACGCTCAAAAAATGAAAAAAAAGTCGCACATTTTTCTGACGAAGACGTTTTCGAAAGATGTTCAGAACGGAAAACCAAGCGTTCCTTCTTCATTACATTGAAAAAGGACGACATGTGATGAAAACGAGTGGAAAAGAGGACCAAATTGTATATTTTGACTAATTACATGCATCCGCGTTTTATGGGAGGATGTCTCAACTTTACACACAGCATTTTCCGAGCAACTACTGATGTTTTATTGATAAAATGTCTTTCAACAACACAAACCCTTTTTTTACCTCTTTTCCTTCTGCTTACCATTTTTCGTCTTGTCGGAGTTTCATCATAAATAACCACTGTTTTGTGAGTCTTTTGACGGGTTTCTCTTATATCTGTCTTGTAAAAGTCTTGTTAACTACTCCACAGCGTCTTATGTCGTGTACTGAGGAAAACGGAATCTCAGAACACTCAGTAGTTGCTCATGTATGATTTTTATTCACTCTTACAAAAGCATAATAAAAATGCAGACAAGAATTTTTTATTGTCGAAAGTGGAATGAAGATATCAAAAAATTGCGTTATACAACATTGTCATGTGTAAACATTGTTGTTGGTTCATCTTCATTGTTGGTTTGAATGGATGTGAATTCTGAGGAAAGTTTCTCAACAAGTGTGATCAGAATCTCGAGCAAAGATGGAAATAATCGACGACAACAATGCGTCATATAAAAGTGATATAAAAATGGAAGATGACTTTGTTATTTGTTGCATTTTCCCATTCACATGAGATGTTACGTTCAAGAAATGTAGAAAATGGAATGTCTCGAGTTCTCGCGTTACCCCGCGTACCCGCGTCGTGTGTGCAATTCGTTTTTGAAAAACGTTTTTTCAAATTCCGCGTTCATAATGAGTCATCATTAGCCGACGATGTTTCTTAAGCAATTCATTTTGTAACACATCCAGTCGCGTTTCAGACTTGAGAGAAAACACCGCTTTCGAAATCTTTAATTTCAACTAATGAATTATTATATTACTGAACAAAGTCCAATCATGAACCCGAAAACTTGTTTATTCCCATGCTGGAATGGTGAACGATTCGACACCGAACTCGGGGAGTTCATTGACCGGTCAAACGACCAATTTTATATTGTACAATCCATCAAAACAAGAATTAATTATCGGATTGCTGTGAATCACATATTCAAGTGCAGCTTTGCCTGCGATGTATTTGTCCTAAACAATTCGGTGAGTTTAAAAAAAAAATTATGATCAGTTATTAATTAATTCATTGAAGCATTAATTCGTTTTTTGACTGATTACAATTATTTTTATACATTGTAGTTTAAACTTCAAAAACAGTATGATCGAGCAGGGAATTTCGTCCTGAATCATTAAAATGTTGAATCCCATTTTTCATCAAACAGGGTAAGTAAATAAGACTCTTTAGAGTATTAAAATTAATTAATTAGTCATTTAATTAAATGAAAACAACAACGGAACAAGGAAAATGTGTGAAGAGAAATCAATCATCACAAAGAATAATATTTGGAAATCCGTTCGACACGGCTTGGACGTTTCCAAATCGAAATCACATTATCCATATTTGAGAATGACTCACGTTTCACAAGGTTTCACAAACTCAAAGACATGTTGAAAAAATGTAATGTACAAAGGTTGTTTGGTTTCAAAACGTGAAAAAAGCGGCTTGTTCTTCAAACCCGCCTTATTTCATCCATTTCGAAGGGATTCAACGAGCCATGAAAAGGGTAGAAAAAGCGTAAAGATGCCGAGAAGATTAGACTCATTTCAATTCCTTGAGAGAGAAGAAATACGAACACAAAATGCGTCTGTCCCTATTCCAATGCATGTTTGCATGCATGCACTATTCTCATTTTCTTGATCCTTGACGATGCCGCAACCAAAAACCCAAGACTTAAAAATGGAATTAATGAGAGAGAGAATTTCACTGCATGCAATCCAAAATCTTCCGTTCCCTTATTCCATAATTCCATTCCATTAAACTGGAGAAAAGAAAGCCAAAGCCTCCAAAGAAACGCTTTTCCACAACTGCTCTTCTATGACTAAAAGGATTCCTATAAGTGCTAATGTATACATTTTTCCTTCATTCTTCTATTCAGTCCTTTTCTTAATGTATGCACATGCAGATGAGATCATGAATCCCTGGAGTCTCTGAAGTGTTTGGCCCGAAACAGAGTCTCAAAGCCAAAATCCTGGACGCTAATTTCAAGTATTCATAGGTTTCGGTCATCATGTTCCAGTGACTATTGAACAGATTAAAAATCTGTCTTTCATTGACCACCACAAAAGTGACAAAAATTGACAGTATTTTTAAGATGCTTCATTTTTTTTACAAACTGTATGTCTTACCACCCTTTTGGTTCATTGGAGGTCATCGACTAAAATTCCTTGTGTTGCCTTCGTCCCCCGAAAAATGTCACTTCAAAAAAAAACGTTCAAGTTCATTTATGATGGTAGGATTTCTCATTCTCATTTTTGGTGTTCCTTTCGAAGAACGTCTCTTTCTTTCGTTTTTAGCAGATGAAATGAAGGAAAAATCTTTCCATGTGTGCATATTTATCATATTTTTGTTGTGGAAAATGTTGGGAAGTGGTAAGGGAAGCAGGGAAGTTGACGAGGTCTGTGAAAGAGTCTCTTGACTTAAAAAAATGACGAACGAGGGAGGGGAATCATCAACGCTTTAAAAAAAGTATACGCTAAAAAGACTCAAAGCTAATAACCACACAAGATTTGGTATATTTCGAGATGATGAGTTTCTCTCTGAGCATATGCAAAGTTCGGGTCGAAAAAAGGTGCGTTAAAAAACAAATTTTTACCAACTCAAGGCCGTGGGAAAAGGAGGAAAAGTCTAAAAGCACTAAACAAATGCTGAAACTGAAACATACGCTTTTTCGGTTTTTTTTACACCCGCTTTGACTTTCGTCTCTGTGAGTTTGTGACTATGTCTTGGGTCCTGGGTGAGCACCGCACCCGTCATCAGCGGGATCCTGAAATCCCTTTTCGGTTCCCTGGTCCAAAACGAGTTCAGATTAACATTCATCATGGGTCATTGTATGCAGACGGGGAAGATAAGATTTTTACCAAAATACCACAAGAAAGCAAAATGTCACACACAAAAGCTTTTCAGTGTTTCGTTAAAAATGATACCGTTGCTTGCAATTTTTCACCTTTCGGTTACCAACTGTAAACTGTTCATATTCATACAAAATCTATACCCACGACCACGACCCACAGTGATCTAATATTATTGATTTTGGCGTACTTATTTTCACAATTTAACCAGAAATCTAATTGGAAGCGAAACATTTCAACACTTGTCACAAAACGCCGGCTCCCATTTCAAAGTGCAAACAGCAAACGTATCTTGAACAAATCCAGCATTCTTGGAATATCCAAATCACCACGGTTCAAATAAGTTCAAAAACTCCCCCAAAACTACAAGATAATGACAGTATTCACACGCTTTCTCCCACGTTTAACATGCGTGAAGAAGTGGAATCTCCGTCTTCATCGTCCCATGAAAAAAAGGGTGAATTTGTCGTTCCGAGAAAAGAATCCGTCTGTCTTTTTACCCTCAAAGCAATCTAACAAGCAAGCAAACCCGAAATGTGGAAAATCGCTGCACATTATCAGGTCCGGGTTCAGATCCCGAGGTTTCAGGCTCGTTAGTTTCCAGGTTTTCCCGACGGAAACGGGTAAAATCCTCCGATTTGAGGTCTTATAAGGCACTAAGGGAAATTGACAGTCGTTGCAACAATTTAATTCCAATTTTTCCAATTTGATTATAATTTCAAAATGACAATTTAATTTTAGCCTTTAACGTCATTTGTTTACAGTTAATTTACGCAGTCATCCTTAAAGGGAAGGGGAACGCATAAACTTTGATAATTAGGTTTTTTGATCTTCCGCAAATAAAGCGGGTTTTGGTTGGAGTGAAAAGTCAAAACAGTCCAATCCCGTCGATATAATTGTCATTTTTTCGGGGTTTTGTCGCCAACACAGTCCTCAATCGTCAAGTCACCGTCGTCAGGTCGTCACCGTCTGCTTCCAGTTGCATATGCGGACTCTCGGGCTCCACAAAAACGCATCTGTGTATTCTCCAAAAAGGAGACAAGTCAAGGATTACATGTGATTTCCTAATATGTAAAATATGAACGAGTTTTGTTGGTTCATTTATTCATGGAAAAATGCATGACAAGCAGTTGGAATTCTTGGTGGAGGAGCAATGAGCAATCCCTTTTCGCTTTTTCCTTCCCCTCTTGTCGTTTTATGGGAAAATATGAATGGTGATTTTTTTAAGCGCCTGCATTTCCTGTTTCGACACATCTGCTTGTGTCTATGCTCTATGTGTATTTTTTGTTCTTTCCAAGACCCCGACTCCAGTGAAAAAGGGTTGGAAACAGAAAATCGATATTTTATCGGGATGAGAGAATTGTGAATGTCAACTCTTCTTATGTTTCAATAATATGAACGACTGTCTGTCGCAAAGTCGCTACTTCAAAGAGGCAAAACTAAAAAACCGTTCAAGATGACCATCAAAATCATCTTTTTGGGGAAGCATCGGACACTAAACAAAACAGTTGACTTCTTGTTTTCAAAGTCAGTCAGTCAGCACGAAATCAACTTTTATGAAAATCTTATCAAACCAGCATTACCTAATTAATTATTATTTCTTATATATTCTTAAGAAAACTTGTCTACGAATGAAAAGTACTGTAATGGCTGCCATCTGAGTGGTCTGAGTCTGACTTTGAGAAACGGGAAACAAGGAAGAAAGCCTAAACTACTGCTTGTACAGCATGGAAAAACTTTTTTTCGTCATAGAAAATGATTTCGAAAAGACGGTCCAGCTCTGGTCTGCCGGTGCCCCTTCTTTACTAATTCTCATTTGTGCAAATTCAGTATTTTGCATTCCACCTATTATAAGGCATTATTATCCTTTATCCAGTATTCCTGTAGGCCTTGAAGCTTGAATGAATCAACTTCAACATTTCATTGAATAATATTGAATTTTGAACACAATTCTTGAATCTGACCTATAACTTTATTAATGCAAGTCAATTAAACGCATTTTCCATGAAATGCACACAGGGCGTTTAGATTTAGTTTCAGTTTTAGCGCAATCGCAAAAAAAGGCAAAAAATGAAAGGCAGCAGCTGTGCTGAATCATCTGTCCGGTGTGTTTCATGTCATTGATGCCATCCATTCGAAGGTGATTTGATTGCTGGAAGTAACATTTTTCGTTTTTCACAAACGCACAGTATTAACGTTAACCTTATTTTCTACAATCACCTTATGTGAATTGCCACCGAGTTTTGTGTCAAAAAATTACTGGAACTTTGAGAAAGAAAGTTGCGATCATTTCTGTGTTATTGTTATTTGTTATCATTTAAAGTTGATTGAATTGTTAAGTTGGCCAGTTGGCCTGATTTAATATTTTAATGGTAGTAATAAATGTTAGTAGTTACTGTTTCCTTTCCAACTTGTCGTTTATTGAATATAAGTTTAAAATGTCGAAAAGAACGAACTTTGAAATTGAGTATCAATGAAGGAAATATAATATTTGACTATAATTTTATGAAGGGTGTTCAGGTCAAACGTTAGATTGCTACTTGGACTTATACTGTTAATATTTATTTTGTGATTTTCAGGATTAAAATGTGATAAATTCAAAATTTCAAAACATTGGATGTATGGGTTGATCAGTGATAGTGATTCTTCGTCGTGGCATGGCTTTGAGTTTGAATGCAGTAAACAATGACCGATTGGAATGTCCCCAAACCCTACTTGAAAACTTGTGGAACACTGTTCATTTCCTGTTGGACGTATCAGTTTTTCAACATTCTATTTTTAATTTATTCAGTGGATTAAATCACTTACATTTGAGAGTCAAAGCCATTTTGAGACATGGAGCTAAAATATTTCATCATTTGGTAAGTTGTTTCTCAAAAAAACAATCGTATTTCTAATCTATAGATTTTTGGTGATAGTACAATAAATCAACTTCAAAAGTCACTGTTTAAATAAATTAGAATTTTGTACACTGTATTATCGTTAATCCAAGATTAGAATAAATAGACACACAAAGCCTCACTGTATGATTGTATTATTTTTCTAGTCGTTTACAATCATCAGACGGAATGTGTCTCATATATTAGATCATTAGACGATAAACATTGTTTGTATTTACATAACTAACATTATGTGTGGTGATCGGTTTAATACACATTAGATTAGACATTTAGTGATTGAGATATGTTAGTTTTTCTGACGTATAGTTAAGGCAAGGTACATTAAAATTATGTTTCAGCGTGAACCGTAACTTTATACGGCCATGTGGTTTGTGTAAATAGTCAATGTGGATTGTGGTTGCTTTTTAATATAGTTTCGAGAATGATCTAGTTTCATTTTTATTGGAATTTTTGCCTTCAGATATACTCTCAACCTTCATATGCGGTGTTTGACAGTTGGCTGGAGTCGACGTAAGTGCGATTAAACTTTTATTAAGTGTACATAAACTTGTCGTTTAATTGATGTATGGAAACATGGAAAGTCACCAGTAATTGTCCATTGTGTCTTGGGGATTGTAGGTTGGCGGACCACTCTTTAGTTAAAACATTATGTCGGGAACGACAACATCTGTTAACTTTCTACTACGACTGGGCGTTTATTCACAATGATGTCCTGTTTGAATCTCTTGTTCACTGTTTGGATGCCTTAGCTTGTCGGGATTTTGAATTCTTGCCCGACATTCCGTCCGTAGTGGTGAGTCATACAATTGTAACCTCATACTTGCTACCTCGGAGTACGAAATGGGTCTACGGGATGTTAATTTAACTGTGAATTTTGTGTTTTATTATCCCAGATCGAAGCAGCAAAGCTGTCCCCGCAACACATATTTATGGTGCCTTTCAAGGGAACACGTTCAAAAGAGATTGAAGACATGGACGAACAACGCGTACTCGATGGTCAAGAGGAAGATGAGATTTTGACATTAGACACACAAGTTTTGTGTGAACGTAGTCACTCTAAAGATGCGCTTGTCCGCACAACTGGAAGCATTTCGCCGACAGAAGATGGGAATGAGTTTGCTCAAAATTCGAGAGTATTGCATACGGAAATAGAGAAAAAGGAATCTGACGAAGAGTCTTTGAGTGTGCCACAATTTTCGTACAATTACGTATCACCAGTTACGTCTCCCCCCGAATTTTCATATTTGAATGAACCTGATTTTGTACCGTCGCTTCCACGAGAACCAGTGCCGTTACCCTTCAAGTCCTCTGCGAAAATACAATCCGACGATAGTTTTGTAAAAATACGAAAAAGAAGCATTCCTAACATTCCTAAGTCATTTCTAGAATCTGGTGGTTATGTTGAACCTCCTGCTTTGGGTAGTTTCCCACTTCCTCAGAAAGGACAATCAGTGACGTCATTCTTATCGTCGTTATCAGACACGATGCCAGAACTGGATAGAGAAAATGCCCACTTTAATGTATCAGAAGCGTTGATTTCTGCTTTCGAAAGGCTTCGTGTTCAAAGGAAATGGGAAGAAATGGAGAAAGAAGGTAAAGAAATTGGTTTCGATGAAATGTTCGGAACTGTGAAAAAAGATGTTGCCTCATGTGTACCTGGTCCGTCCAAGAGATTTTACAGTGGAAGAAGTTTTCCAAGACCTCCAATATTACATACAGAAACTGAAGAATCAGAGTAAGAATTTTACCACAATTCTACCAATTTTAATCGAATGCAGCTTCGTCGCAACGTAATCATATTCTCATTTTTACAGGAGTGAATATTGGAGGCAACAACCACGTAGACCGCCCACAACTTTAAAAAAGAAACCCAAGTCACGAAAACTCGGGTCTGACGGCCGTAGTGAAAGTTTACTTTCTACAACAGGTTATTTGCAATTTATCATCAAACTTCAGATGTTCCGCAGGAAGCTGCACGAAGAACCTAAGCTAATAAGGTTATCAGTTATTGATATACCATTATTTTAATTTCCAGAAGCGTCGTCGAGTCTCACATTATCATCCGAAGAAGAATTCACATCTTGCTCTTTCTCAGCTGAAAACGTAGGTTTGAGTCTCCTTCGTAATGCTAAAATGCAGGAGGGGCAGTTACCACCGGCGTCTGAACTGCAGTGGCTTGTAAGTGAAGTTGAAGCTCCTCAAACTTTGCTACCACTGCCAAAGAATTGGACCAGTGCTTCCGAAAGTGAAAGTGATTACAGCAGTAATAGTAATGTTACCTCCGTTGGCAACATTGACAAATCAATGCGACTAAGAGGAACCACCGACTGGGCTCCTCCAAGACCCCAGATTATTTTTACAATTCATCCAAGTCCAAGGTATTCTTTTCTGACTGAATGGAACTGAAGATTGAAATTATAGTATTCAATTCTAACGTTTTAATTTAATGTGTCAGTTTGTACGCGTTCATGGAAATTCAAAAGTATCGCTGTGCTGGTTGTGGAATGAAAGTCGATGTGAGATATGCTTCCACTTTTCGGTATTGCAATTACCTCGGCCGCTATTTTTGCACGGGATGTCACACGATGAAAAAAGCAAGACTTCCGCAAATGATTTTGCATCGATGGGATTTCAGTCCGTAAGTCAAAAAAATACTCAGAAAGACAAACATAGGAAACTGTACTTTTACTTTTAATAATACACAGTGAACAGTTCCAAACAACTTTTAAAGTTTATTAATTCATTAGTTACATCATGTAATATTATCGTTTCAGATATTTGGTGTCGAACTTCAGCGCAACTTTATTAGACAGTCTTCATTCCGACCCTGTTTACAATGTCCTCGCCATAAATCCTCAATTGAATCGCAAGGTTAAATTGAGCAATTTTCGCAATTATCGTATTCAGTTGTGTTTTCTTGTGGGATATTTGAAGAATTGCAAAATGGCAATCTCGTAAGTTCTTTTAATTAAGATTACCATAAATTCAACATGAATGCGGAATGTTTGCACTCTTTTCGTCTGTTTTCATAGGCTGTATGAAGAGTTTCAAAAATTTCCAACGTACTACACGGCAGATGTTGATCTGTATTCACTTGAAGATCTGATTCATTTACGATTCTCTATGGGATTACCATTACACACCAAAGATTTTGTAGCACGAGCCATTCATCATGTTTTGGGGTGTTCCGTAAGTCATTAGTCATTTATGATAAATTCAAATATCCTACAGTACAAACAGTGAATGTCAAGGTCAAGAGTTCAAACATACTGTATTTTTCTACAGCTTTGTCGTCAACTAGGATTTGTATGTGAGATCTGCAAACGGGACGATGTGTTGTTCCCCTTTCAAATCAATCGTGTTAGTCGCTGCCCTGAGTGTTCCAGTTGCTTCCACCTAAAATGCTTTCATCCTGGGAAATCGAACTGTCCAAAGTGTGTTCGCGTAATTTCCAGACGAACTTCAATGAATGTTTCCACTGCTGCAATCGCAACGTAAATTAATTGTTTTGTGGTGGGAAAACGAACGTAACGCAAGGAAGCAGTAACAGGAATTTAGTTATTGTTTTATTTTAGTATTTATGTTGACACTTTCGGCAAAGTTGTACTTATAAGTGTTACAGTTATGATATGAGACATAGGAGCATTTTAATGAACTTAAAGTTATTTACTAATCTACTACTTGCGCAATATTTTAAAGCGATTTCAAAAATGTAATAAAATGTAACACTGAATAATAATTTTTCGTCAACGTTGTGTTGTTGGTAAACTCGTTTATTAATGTATTGATCATTATTGTGGCACAAACTGATTGGACATTGGACATAAGTTGCCACCGACCGACCTTTGATTATGTATTATTTCTTTTTTAAAATGTGTACATTACGCATGAAAAGTTGAATGGCAAATTTCAATTCCAGGCGAGCTTTATGTTGTGAATTTCTTTGTGGCAGGAGTCACGATTTTATCCATTGCGAACTAGTAATTAAATTAATCAAGCAACATGAACTTCGGTATTGACTGAATTGGCATTATGAGAATCATGACTTTTTCGTTAACGGTAATTCCCTGTTTCGTTACCTTGAGTTGATGACAATGATGTGTAAAGTAGTCAACTTGATCTGCATGATTGAGATGCCGGGTTTCTGTCTCTTCGAGGCGGCGTTTCTCATCGGATTCACCCTGACGAACCAATTCGTTCCTTTTCAGGAGGAGCACCTCCTTCTCTTCATTGAGTCGACTCAGCTCAGCCTCCTGTCTGGAATTGTCCGTGGAATGTTTGTTCCATAGCCGTTGTCCGTAGTTGAGAGAAGCTTGCGTCAGTGACTGATACACGCTCAGTGTCATTTCTCCCTCGTCCCGAATTCGGGCTAGGAGAATCCCACGCTCTGGACTTTCCACCAACACTTGTCGAATGAGCTCATCTACAATTCGCATTCATATTTCATGGCTTCATTACAATTCTTATCAATTCTTTGAAATGTACGAATTCGGGATGACTAATGATGTTAAATACGAAATCCACATTACCAAAGCATTCTTTGTATAACCAGTGTCGACTGGGACAAACACCTTTTGGCAACGCGAATCGGTCCTCCAATTCCTTTTCTAAAGATATTTGAAGGTCTATTGATTCTTGTTCAGTGGCTGGTTGTAACGAAACCTGTTTACAAATACGCAATGAAATTTTGATCGATTATGATTTTTAATCGTGAACGAATGCGCATTTTCCATTGTCATTGCGATTGACTGTGCCTGTACCTGAGTCGTTTCGGAGTGCTTGTCATCCCCCGATTCCAAGGGTGGGAAGAGTGCATTCAAAATCAGCGACTTTTCCCAAGAAGGCATTTCGAAATCTTTGGCTATGTCTTCCAAGGATTGCTTTACGAACAAGTTTGGGGATTCCTCAATCACGATTGGCTCTCCGATACGTTTCTGTCAAAAGTTAATCCAGTTTAAAATCATGCAACATTAAGGATTTTTAGTGGTTGCAGTACACGCATTTCGCTACCGAGTGGTGATGCCCGTGATGACGGAATTCATCTTGAAGTTGCTTGTAGAACGGGATTCGTGTAGGTTGATCATATTTGAGGAAAAGTTGACGCTCATGTGCCTTTTGATGATGATGATGTTGGTGTTGATGGTGCTGATGATCACCCTCTACCTCCTGGTACATTATGGAAAAAGCTTCAAAATTAATTTACACGATTTACAGCACAAAAATCCAAAAAAAATTGAACAGTCGGCGAATGAGCGCTTTGAAAAATGTTGGTGAAAGTAAAACCTATGGGAACCAAAATCGCCTCTTCTTTCATTCGGAAATGTGGACAGGTAACGTGCACTCACCTTTGTTGCTAAAAGTGTCAACTCCACTGTCATCAAAAAGGTTGCGCACACAGACGCTTAAAAAATGTCTGACAACAACGGCGACATTATTTTAAGGTTAAGCTTTGCCCATTGTTCAAGCATTCTCACCAACTTCCGTGAAAGGGACAGGTGAAAAAAGACCTTCTTTTCCTGTTGTCAATTTGATGTTTGTGTGTCTACCTTCCGGTTTCCTCCTAATGGCAAAAGAGGGTCTGAACCGTCTGAACACACAACTTCCTTTTGTAATAGCTTTACCTCCGAAACAGCTGTCGTCTTTTCGGTCGGATCATTTCCCTTGATTGCTATCATTATTGCTTACTTTTCATACGCGCCAGGACAGCACATTTACGCATGAAATTATATTAAAAGCCTAGAATTATTGTCCTCACTTCGATCCGTTCTTACCTGTTTTTCGCAATTTCCGGAGGAGATTACTATTAAAAATTTCATAGGATTTTAAGGAAATTAATATTTTTATGAAGAGACATTTCATTAATTTGTGTAGTACATATAAAAAAATTGGAGCATACACACGTAACAATGCGAATAAGGGAACGGGAGCCTTTTTTTTGTTCGTGGCGAAAGGAGGGAAAAGGGTATTATCTCGTATTCCCCCTTTGCACCATGCAGGTACGCGCGCCGGACAATAATCACAATGGTCCACCTGCCTGGAACTGGAACCCTGGAAAAATAATGCAACCTCACTGGAAGAAAACGGGGTAATCCACTCCAAGTTGGCATACGAGACACAATGGATAGGAAGGAGTTTCTAAGCGTCTCAAACACTTTATACCCGGGTACCAAACGGCGGAGTTAGGGGCATTGTGAAAATCGATAGTCTTCTCTGGAAAGCCGTAAGCAAAACGCAAGCGTTCAAGTGTACATGTCCAAAGCTTACGTTCTACGACAGGTAACAACTGAAACAATTCCAAAGGTTCGAGTCACTTTTTGGTTACTTTCGACTTTCTCGGTTTGGAGGAATCAGTTTTTCTCTGTGTGCTCTCGGGATTTTCTAGTCGTTATAATTCCTTTGTCGCTACCTTGTACTTGTGTCTGTGATTTTACGATTGTTTCTTCATATTTTCAGTTCTGATTATTCAGTGCAAAACACTGTTGTATCTGTTGTGTGCAAAACGCAATGTGAGATTACAAGCTCAAAATTATGCGTCAGTCTCATGAGAAACCCGATTTCTATTTAACACGCAATATTATGTGCATCAATTAAACAATGTCTTTGTCGAGTCCCGAATGCCGAATCGTTTTGATGGGCCATTAGAACATTTAACGTCTTATCCTTTTAAATCTTGGTAATAATTTTGATATCAAAATGTGACAAGTGACAGTTCCAAGAAGTTTATCCAGTTGCTTTACAATCGTAGCCGTACACAGTACACAAACTAACTTTGATTCCTATGGTTTGCTTGACATTGACACTTAAACTAACACAACTGTAGTACGTTTTCAAAACGCTGTCAAATGTAAAGAATTTCGAAAAGTCCATCAGCGTTTGGGAAGTCACACAACGTAATAATCTGAAAGGTATTTTTTCATGTTTTGAATCCTTTTCTCATTTGTCGTTGATTATAAATTATAATCATATTTTCAATCATTATTCCATTTTTTGACATACTGCAACAATGCTAGCTTTAACGACATATGTTTAATGACATAACCAATCTTTATAATTAAGTACGTGCAGTTGATTTGTAAACAGTTTCAGTTTCCCCAAACGGCCTATTATTATATCACTCATTGCATTTGCATCTCCAGTCACGAAAAGTCATCAAATGCGCATCAAAACTGGAACCTTTCTCCAGCATTGTCATTTTATAGTTCCTATACTGCGCCTGTACATTTTCCCTACACAATCCAATCAACTAACTACAACTTGAGTATAAAACGCCCGGACAAAGTGTCGTCATCATGATTTTCTTAGAACTCTGGAGCAATTATTGTAAATGGACTTAATCATTGCTATTATTGTAGGAATGCTTTTTTGCATTTATTAGAACGATATTTAATTATACTTATTGATCGATTGTCCCGTTGTATCGTCAATACACGGAGGGTATTGGCTGATTGACAGACAAAAAAGTCAATGACATTTATATCATGTCCCGCTGAAAGTAGTGTTTTCGGACCTTTTATTCTGATTTAGAATTCGATGCATATATTCAATTAATTGAAACTGATTCAATCGGACTTTCGATTTGACATTTAATTGAGCCATTATTTATTTTATAAAAAAAGAATCTGAATTTCGGGTTAAGAAGATGATAACGATATTTAATTATACTTATTGATCGATTGTCCCGTTGTATCGTCAATACACGGAGGGTATTGGCTGATTGACAGACACAAGTCAATGACATTTATATCATGTTCCGCTGCGAGAGCGCAGTTTTTGGACCTTTTATTCTGATTTAGAATTCGTTTAATAATATTCAATTAATTGAAACTGATTCAATCGGACTTTCGATTTGACATTTAATTGAGCCATTATTTATTTTATAAAAAAAGAATCTGAATTTCGGGTTAAGAAGATGAAAGTTCGGGGTTTGAAAGACTGGGTTGTGAGACAGAGAGCGAATGCGCTGCTCCAGACCCGATTTTCGAGGAGGAGGACTTTCACTCTTGTGTGACCAAGGAACATCCAGTCAGGAGCAGCGTCTGGCGTCTATCTCTTCTTTTCTTCTTTTTGCTTAGACTTTTCCCAAGGATCGATACATTCATTCTTCTTGTCTACTAGTCCCGGACTTTTAGTCCAATATGCTTTCATATAGATTCGTTCCACAATGGAAAAAGCACTTGTTCAAGATTTCATGACGGTCTCTCAATTTTGACTATACGACAGTCTCTTTCTCCAGGAATGAAAGCGGGTTTTCCTTATCTAAAGCTACGGTTACATGGTCGACTACTCTTTTATTCTCTGTTGAATGATTCAATGGTTATGATTTACGAGGAAAGACAGGTTTTCTCTCTTTATGTGTGGTGAATGACCTGAGAGGAAACGGGGGAGGTGAACTAATCAAAATTTTAGTCCTCATTCACACAAAGTCTGACAATTAAAGAGACACGGGGAACGTCAAAATGACAAAGAATGTCAACTTTGTTTATTCAATTAAACTCACAGAAAGACCGGTATAAATTGATTTTTAGGATGTCTCAAGGAGAGTCTCGACCTCTGTGTTTTTTTTTAAATTGTCGACTTTTTGAAATCGTGTGACGATTATAACCTGTGCAGCACAGGTGGAAAAGTGAAGATACGGAAAATTGTGCTGATTCATCAATGTTTTTTTGACAGACTACGTGTGCACTTTGGAAAAGAAATGTGCGTGAGAGACCTCGGAATTGTGTATATGAAAGGTTCCTTTTTGTTACATGTCACTTTCTCCAGGGAGGACACACACCATATTCTCACCCTTTTCTCACAAAAAGTTCAGAGTCACGAGGTGGACGGATTTTTGGTCATGAGAGCAACCTTCCTTTAGTCATCATCGGGCATTGACTCACTTGATTCCCGGGTTTCTTTTTGTCATGCTAGCGTCATCATCATCAGACCACAGTCAAGAAATGAGGTTTATGACAATAATGTCCAGACTAACATTCTCTGCGCAATCAACCGGCAACAATGGACAAAGTACTTTTTGAGTCACAGTAACATTAATTTTCAATGGGATTTGGATTATAGAATGGAAACTCAAGTGGATTTGAGTTTGAGTTAACGATAATTTCACAAACGAAAGGGAAATCCATAAGACTCAAAGTGAGTTTTTTGAGTAGTGGTGCGGTGGTAGACGCCGTGGCAGTTGGCAGTTTCATGCATTCATGGAACACAAACGGACGGAATCGCGTGCCTGGCTCTCCAAATCGATCCAATCCACTAAATCCAATTTTTATTGTGTTCATACTCTCTCCCGTTCTTTCTATACACAAACGTAAATTTAGGCGAGTAAGTGCTCAACCTGCCAGTTTTTCATGAGTCTATACAGTACTATATTTCTACTCAATCTCTCTTTTCTCCCTCCACTTCCTTTCCTGGCATTATAGGCTCTTAACCACACGCATATGTGAATGTCATATATCCCATTTTATAATCCTGCTTTTTTTAATCTATTCATTAGAAAAAGGGACTCTTTAATGTTATCAAATTGTTTGTTCAGATACACAAAACACCAAGTACACACGGAGTATACACTTTTAAAATCTCATGAATGGTTGCAGCAGGTTGCAGGTGAATCATTCCAATTGTGTGTACCTTCGTCGTGAATTAATCATTCGGATTCTATTGTTCAGATGGACATTGACGAAGCATGGAATGACGCCTCGTCTTCGGATGGCGGAGAACCCAAATCCACATCGGATGATTTAACATCCCTCACCTGGTTGCAGAATATTAACATTTTAACTGTGCCTGGACCACCGACTCCGCCCGCGAGTCCGAAACCAACCAAGAAATCCAAAGTCAATGCGATCAAAGAAGTTGAGCTTCTCGAGTACAGGTGAATGATTTTATTACAAATGGATGGATGTCAAAGTTGCAATATTTTTTTAGGACATTTCCAAAATACCCGGTTCCCTCGTTCAATGTACTGTTACATTACGAAAAGGAATACTTACTCATGCACTGAGTCAACTGAGTAAAACCGGGTAATAACCTCGGGTCCTGTCTTCTGTGTCGACCCGACGAGTGGAAGAGAATAGAGAAGCCCTTTTTTACGTAATTGTAACATTGCTTCATCCCGATTCGGTTTCAGGGTTCATTCCAAATTCCGTTTTGGGGTAATTAAGGCTAGAACGGTTTTCCAGAGCGAGGTTTCAGGTGATTACAGGGTTGCGGTTCGGAGAAGGATGAAAGAGTAGGGTATCATCAATAATGGGACGTATTAAATGCTAGACGGACAATGACGACAGGTCAGACGCGGACTTTTTATGACAAACTAGAGAAATTAGTGTGTGAAAAGTGAGACTGAAAGATAAAGATGTAAAGGGTCCTAAATTCTCCTAATAATAAGCTATTAGTGAAGGACATTATAAGAAAATAATAATTTGTTGATAAAATTTTTTGATAACAGAACGACTCGGGAGGACAAACCCCCTTTTTCCTACGCTACACTCATTTGTATGGCAATGAAAGCGAATAAGAACAAAATGACCCTCAGCTCAATTTACGCATGGATAAAGGATAACTTTCTCTATTACCAGAAAGCTGAGCCATCCTGGCAAAACTCAATTAGACATAATTTGTCTCTGAATCGATGTTTTGTCAAAATCCCTCGATCCAAAGATGAGCCGGGGAAAGGAGGGTTTTGGCGTTTGGACCCCGTGTTTTCTGAATCCATGGACAATGGGGAAAAGTTGTACCGATTGCGGAAAAGAAGATCAAATCCAAAGACCACTGGAAGTGGTCCAGAACGACGAGGATTCAAGGGTCTTGGGATTGGCAAAGACAAAGTTCCAGTCGTCAATCAAGCACATCCTACAGTCATCGTGGATGCGAGACTTAATAATAATACAGTCAGCGGGACGATGGAACAAGGCCTGGATGAGACACCTTTGAACATCCAGCATTCTTGTAACGATTTGTCTTGTTTGGAAAACCAAGCTTTACATGCTCAAAGGCCAGAGGAAATGGGGCAACAGCTACAAATCCCGAATTCGGGGAATAATTACTTATCTTCGTCACCTTCCAATATCATTCAACACATTCAACACACGTCCTCCGTCCCGCCGACTGTGGCTGTTTTAGAAAGTGTACAAATGTTTGAAACGATTGAAGCTGCTCAATTACCTTCGGACTTTTTTGAAAGAGCAGAAGCTGAGCAGATCATAGGGCCTAATGGAGAATGTGTTTATGTCTACGTAACTTCTAATTCCAATATTAAGGATTTTCATTCGCACAATTCTGACTCACTTCACACCACGAACAACAATGCTGGCGAGGCTCAGCCCGTCACGAATAATGCCATTTGTGTGCCTACTACGATTGACCATACTGTCGAAATCCCTCTGGAAGGAGGAACGGCTGTGGTGGAATCGCAAAACTCTTTCGTAGACATGCAGTCTCACTTGCAAAATACACTGGAATCCTCTTCCACTATCCCTGACACTACACATGAGTTAGAACAGCATCTTCTTCAACATCTTCATCCACAACATTCAGAACAAATCCCTCATCATCTTCATCATCATCAACCGTCGTCGTCCCAGCATGAATTTCCTCACGATGTGTCGGAAGTCATTGAGTTGTCCAGTATGAATGGACATCATCATTCCTCCGCTGAACATCAATTTCAAATTCAACTCAATGGTCAAGGAATGAGTAACGAATTCTCTTCCGGAGTCGTTTGGGACGATCGATGTGCTCCTGGAGGACTCAATTTCTTTGAAAGCGTTCTGGATTTGGATGAGCTCATTAGCATTGGCGAGCTTTAAAAAAAAATTGAAAATGCCTGGTCACATTTAAAAAACTACCTAAACTACCTTATTCTGCTGGTTACTTAAATTATACAACATGGACTTTTAATGAAAGTTCTTAAAATCATTGCTGGTAATTTCGGGGCAAATGTGAATTTAATTGAAACGAAACCCATTTAAATTGAAAGTTTTGAAACCCACTTGAAACAAGTGTCTCAAACAAACAGTCTCAAAGGAATCTTTTCCTTCTTCTAATCAGGTCAAAATACGTAACTTTAAAGTCAGCATTTCGCACCTAACACGCTTACAAATTGCACTTTTAGCTACAAAATTGTATAGTTTACAATATTATTACAACTGTATGTAAAATTAAATTAATAATTATTGTACGTGTATTAATGTAGTAATTTGCATATATGATACAAAATTACATTTGCAGATTTTCAAAAATCTGCAAAAATAAATTATATTTCTATCCATTCCGTCCATGGAAAAGGATGGCCCTTATAACCTTCCGTCCAGTTGGTTATTCTAAAATTATATAATATTAAATAATGATGTGAAACTTGATTACAAGGTTCGACTACTTGATTTTAAAAATGTTAACTCACAGTTACAAAACGTTAAAATATACCTTGCGGTTTTATTAGTTTTACAGTTGGTTTTTTTTGAAACGCCGTTTACTTAATTAGGATTTAATGACAGTTTAAAAATGTTAATTTATTGAATAAAGATGGCAAAGGGGGTTGTGGTTTCTAGTCGAATACATTGCAAAATCAAACATTCAAAAGACAAGTTATTTTGCAAAATTGACTAGAACTCCCTGGGGTACATCGACATTGATTGTCAGTTACGTGTCACGTCACTCGGGATTTGATTTTGATTAGGTCATGACCCCATGACATTGGGGTAAAATGAGAATCGACTTGCATAATTTGCGTTGTGTCTTGTGTACAATATGATGATGATGAAATGATGATG
>JABASF010001500.1:0-21577 GCA_019776145.1 Harlomillsia oculata | reverse complement strand
TTAATTGGGTGAGCAATTAGGGTAAGTCGTAATTCAATTTAGTGAAGAATGTGAGTAGTGATTTTTCAGAAGGAATGCCTTTGTTTGAGGTGATGTCAATTGTCAAGTCATAAGCTGCGTTGACTTATGATGTCTACAATGACACGGAGATACTTGCCGCCTTGCCTTGAAATCAATTGCTGAATGTTGAGTATATAAAGCAAACCTGAAAACGTGCGATGCGAATAGACGAATTCTAGGAACTTGAAAGTCCAATCAAACAACTAGATATTAACAAACTGTTATTATTTAGAGACAGAATAATAAAGACAAATTATGATGAAACTTTTCGTAAGTAACTCAAACTTTTCAAGCGTATTTCAACTTGCATTTTAAAAAACTTTGAAAAATGGCCTTTTAATCCATTTAAATTCTTGTCATTTATTTTAGATTTTTTCAATGGTAATGCTGTCTGTGACGGGGATTTTGGCAAGCAACCCCTGGCAAGTGCAGACTCAAAAATTAGTTGACGTTCCATTCACCGTGGAAATCATAAGGCATGAACCAAAACCATGGACTGTTCAAATGAACGCAAAACCTTGGCAATGGAATCCAGCTCCGCCAGCCAGAAATCCATGGTCAGTCTCAGAAAAAACCCGCCAAAAATCCTTGGCAAGCTCAATCTCAGCCAGTACAAACGATAACTTGCACTTGTCCACCTCCTTCGTCATCTGCATCTTCAACAATGAGCAAGCCTCCTTCTCAACATCAACAGAAACCGGCTTATCCTCCCGCAAAACAGCCTTCAGCGTGGCAGCAAAACTTAAGCGGGTCTTTACAACCACCCGCACCTTGGGCGTTTTAAAAATGCTTGGAATACATTAAATACCTATTAAAATTACTGTATAAATCTGTACTTTTTGGAATATGTTTTCTAAAAGATAATTTATAACTATACACGTTATTCAACTATACATGACATAATTTATAAATATAAAAATATTACATTACAATTTTACAATAATCTGGGCTTGGGTTGGGTATTTCAATTTTCAATTTCAACTGTTTAAACGAGAGTATACAGTATACATTATTCGAGAAAGTGGTCTACAAAATCCAGGATTTTGGCTTTGTATTATTTTAAATACCATTATTACGTTATTTCAGAAGAGATGATTGTACTAGCACGCATTTCATGTCTTGACTTTCAGGAAAGTAACGTATAATGGTAATGATGAGTATTTGTACATTTCACACGCTCATGTGTTTTGAGAGTGAATGAAGCAGGAAATGATTAAAGCATGAGATAAAATGTTGAATCTTCTTCGCGTTACGAGAGGTGGGCACAACAAACCTTTTTCTTATGCAATTGTACAGACAAGTGAGTTTTGAAACGCTTCGTAGTCTAACGACCTTGACAATCTCGCGCATTCAATCATCACCAATTCGCAAACATACGAAAACGAGAGATTTTGCACCTTTTTCTGCTCATTCCATAATCCTAATCCACCGTCCACCGTCACCGTGTCAATAATGCTTAAATTGTCTACACAATACAAAGTATGCACTACCAGAACTTTAACTTTAAATATCCTCGTATATTACAGTACTGCAACAAGGAATGTGGTGTGGCTCTTTCTTGTCATTGTTTTGCTTGGGGATTTTGTTTTGAGTTTGAGGAAGGAAAGCCTGTTTAACATGCTTAATAAGGGCAATACAGCCACAACTCTAAAGACTCTAATGCAGTTGAATGCATAGTACAGTTTCAAATACCCTGGAATGCAGAATAGCGGAACGCTACCGAACTGAAATACATTAATTTAATTCTAATTTATAATTTATACTTTTTATAAAAAAAATAGAGGCGCCGATTGCCTCGTTTGAATGAGTTTGTGGATTCGAACTTGGGAATGGAATGAAATGAAAGAATGTGAACGAAAACAATATTCGCATGTACACTTCTTTTGTACTTTGTAGTTTACTTTCTATTCTTGATTCTTGACCAGTTTTTCATGGCTTGCTAACAACAGCTTTGTTTTTTAAGACAATTTTTCCATTTTAATTAAGAACGAGTGACGACGGTGGTCCAGAAGACGAACGATAAACAGAATTATTGTCTATCATACGTGTGCGGCTCGAGTCATGAACCGCGACAATGTTCCCAGGTTTATTATAGTGTGATTAGGTCAGATCCGATAAGGAATCTGCAGAATGCCAAGACCAAGGTTAGTATTAAAGCGATGGAAGAAGCAAAGCTGCAGAATTGCATTGCATCACAAGAGAAGCCAAACCACTCGGCATGTGGGAATGCGAATACGCGTTCACAGTCCACAGGAGCAAAAATGAATCTCTCTTCTCTCAAGAATCCTTCGTTTATTTGGCATTATTATTTCGTATCCACAAAAAATGATCTCTCGTTACTATTAAACTAAACCCAGGAATAGACATGGATGAGGCTGTACGTTGATGGCCTGTCTTGGCCACTATATTATACGTGCTAACTATCCTGCCATTAAGGCTTCTGTAAGAAGCACCTTATAATAAAGATTCTGATGTTGTTCTGAACCATTTTTTCCCTCAAAAGTTCCAGAACAATAGGTCAGTAGTATATAAAGGTGGAGCGGATGTTAAAAAACCAGGAGAATCGTGTAGTTTATTGTTAGTTTGCTGACGTTCGCGTCAGTGGTGATTCTGCTGGTTCATGGAAAAGTGGCAGTGGTGCTGAAACATTTTTACATACTTTTTTCTTGTTATTGCGTTCTTTTACCTCAAAGTGCGTCTTATAGAAAGAGCATCTTCAGAATCTTCATCCAAGGATTGAAATTGTAAATTGCATCCCCTGTGTTTAAGATGAGGCTTCTGGTAATTTTATTTAGTTTACATTCTTTATATTTAGTTTTAAAAAATTCTGTGTTTGTGACCGTTCTGCGTTTGTGTATGTATGAATGTATAGTGTATTGGACGAAATGGACCTTTTAAGTTCTTTCATTATTTATTAAGTGAAATTTTGAATTATATTCAGTTAGTGTCGGCCTGCATCGCCACCGTTTGGGCTGGTTATGGTGGCGGTGGTGGAGGAGGAGGTTATGATAATGGAAAAGGCGGCGGCGGCCACCAAAGTTCAGGATACGGAGGTAGCCAAGGAGGTTACAGAATGAAAGGTTATGACGGTGGCGGCGGCGGAAATTCTTACAGTCATCATAAAACAAGCTACGGAAGTAGCAGCGGGGGATACTATGAACACCAAAATAAAGGTTACGGATACGGAGACAAAGGTGGGTCGGGTCATGGTGACAAAGGATACGGAGGTGGACGCGGAAATCATGGAAGTTATGGTTACGGGGAACAGGGCTCCACGGCTGCTCCGACTAAAGCTGGTCCTTCTGCCTATAGTGGCGGAGACGGAAGCTGGTACACCGGTGGAAGATACTACGACGAATACGGAAGTAAAGCAAGCAGTGTGCCAACAAGTTCTTATGACAAGGACAAGGGTACGGACGGTTCAAAAGGCTCAAAAGGTGGATACTCTGATAGCGGCAAAGGGTACATGATGTCCAGTGGGAGTACTTGGTATGACAATTACGAATCTAAACCAAGTTGGGGAATGAGTCATCATTCTGGATCAAGTGGAGGATATGGAGGAAGCAGTGGCGGTTATGGAGGTAGTAGTGGCGGTTATGGAGGAAGTAGTGGCGGTTATGGAGGAAGCAGTGGCGGTTATGGAGGAAGCAGTGGCGGTTATGGAGGAAGCAGTGGCGGTTATGGAGGAAGCAGTGGCGGTTATGGAGGAAGCAGTGGCGGTTACGGAGGAAACAGCGGTGGTTATGGCGGTAGCATGGGAGGTGGATACGGACAGCAATCTGGAATGGGAAGTTGGTATGACAAATACGACCGAGGTGATTATGGAGGCAGGGAATCTTACGGCGGAGGAAGCGGCGGAGGATATGGATCGTCAGGAATGGGAAGCTGGTATGATAAGTATGATCGAGATCGAGGTGGATCCAGTGGTGGAAGTGGAGGATACGGTGGCGGAGGAAGGGGGGGTTATGGCGGTGGTACCAGTGGTCATTACTGGAAGGCTGAAAAAAGTGATGGAGAATACAGTTATCAAAAAATGAAATACAACGATTACGGAGATTATCAACAACAACCTTGGTCTAGCGGCGGTGGTGGTGGATCAAATTACTACGGAGGAGGAGGTGGTGGTGGAGGTGGCTATGGGTCACAACAAGGTAACTATCAGTCTTCTTACCAAAGACCAGCAAATCCTTCCTATGGAGGGTGGAGTGGATAATTTTAAGGGGATTAATCTTTCTTCCACATTCCCTTTAAAATCTGTAATAATTAAATTAATACGAATTTTCTATTGTACTAATTTGTAAATGAATGTTGTTGACGATTATATAAATGATTCCATATTTTGGTTCGTGTTCTAGTAGTCTCGTCTCGTAGTCTCGACTTCACGACCCGAGTTGAATTATTTTGCATCAAAAGCTCATTATAATATTATAGTTTAAACAACACTTGCAAATGCGTCAAAGCAGGTCCGAATAAATGATTGACATGTGTTTGCCAAACTGAGAACCTCATGAATTTTTGATGATCCCATAGTCTGCTCAACTGCGAGTCGATGGGCCAAGTCGCCTGGCAACCTCTGAAGAAAAACACGCAATCCACTCCAATCCAATAGCCTCATGGGTTGTTTCCATTTGATTCTCCTGCTTTACGACTCTAAGAAATGGAATGTAAACATTTACAATGCACAGCAAGCCTATTGGAAAATTCAGGGAGGGCATTCGATTCGGAGAGAACTCACAAAAGTTCTTAGCGACATGCTCTAAAAATTACGATCCTAAATTCGCATACGCAGAAAAATACCAGGTTATAATCATTTCATAAAGTCACTTTACCTTCGTCTTCGTCGCAAATATTCCATACATACAGAGGACACGTCGATTTTAGTGGACAACTGGACAACATAATCAAAGCGCCAGTCCAAGAGGTGGACTAATGCTATAGTGCAACATACGCAAACGTGTTCTTTAGTCACAAACGCTGAGAAATATCGACACAACTTGATAAAGTAATACTTATCCTGTAAAATAATAATATGGCATCAAGAGCTCCTCTAGGTTCCACAGACTCGACCGATCAGGAAACGTTTCGAATTGTTTTAAGCGATGGTATATTTTATATTGAATTCAAATAAGCTTATAATCATTAATAAATTAATGGATTGCTTGTCATCTTCATATCCACTCATCCTTTGAATGACAGAGACTGGAGAAGAACAAAGCTCTGGACCCCCCGAGGAGTTCATGGACGAGGATTTTAGTGGCACTTGCCAGCCTACTAATTATTTCGACAAAGTTGTGGGTATTCTTGAAGAGGTGGTTGTAGGTAATTGATTTAGTACTAATAGTACTAATTAACACCTTGTTGTTAATTGTGAGATAGCTGGTTTCGGTTTCGGTGATGATTTCATTATGCAAAATGGTACATGGTACAATGTTATGGAAGAGCATCATTTTATGTCTTATGTGTCTTAATTCAACAGGCGACGACTTCCAGACTCTCCAGAATTTTTATCTAACACGATATTGGGAAGACTTTGGGAAAGATTACGGGCAAACGAGCACAGATCACACTTACCATCATTTTCAAATATTTAAGGACTATTCACAGGAAATGTCGAATTTGTTAGAAATTAGGTTGAAGAAATCCATTCCCGAGTTTAACATGGAGGAATTCATACGATCGGAAGTTGGGTGAGTTAAATCAAGTCTCCTAGCTATATATTACTAAATTACCATTATAATTATAAAGCATTACAAAATTACAATGAAGTGGTCGTTTTATAATAATTAATCACGAAGACCTCGCACGACTAACATTCCGGAGGAAACAAGCGAAGTAGTACAAAATGACATCTTTGAAATGTTGTTCACATTGGTGGACTTTGTCAAATTCCGAGAACTTTTGGTTGATTATCGAAAAGTAAGTTCACCCTGAGACCTGAAATGAAACGAAACCCTCAGTTGAAATACTGCTCTCATCTCATCTACAACTGAGATTGATAATAATTTAGTATGCTTTCAAATATTTTAGGTGATGGAAGGCAAGTCACCCAATTTGACCGTGGGAGCAACTCTGCTAAGTCCGCCTCAATGAATAGTACATGCACAAGACATGCTCTAGTTGCTTGTTTGCATGTCTACCATTGCATTATTGCAATGGTTATTTTTAATTAATTGAATTGGCGAAATCAATCGAGCTACAGTGAAGACGGTAGAGGCTAGATGGACACCGTAATATTGTCCTGCACGGCCTGCACCCCAGAGGCTGGCCATGTACATTTAATTATGTACTAATTAAATGTGAAAGTATTAAAGAACAGTTTATTTTGACAAGCTTGGTCACAATATTGCTACTGAAAACAAAAGGTGATGTAGAATTTGTACAATTTTTAGTTCTACGTAGCAGATTGCAGATGCATCATAGATTTCATATAGAATGTAGACTACAGCACAACAATAATGTAAATAACATGGAAATATTGAATGGAACGTGAAAAGTAACAACTTGACCTCGGAAGAAGAATGTATCGGAAGTCAATTACTGAATTTGGGTTATAAGAAGTACACGTGGAGGATGGTACATCTTGTCATTCGTAACGATAACATGTGAATGTGAAATATGGAGAAATGAAGTAGAGCGAAATAAAAGCATTGAATTTGGGATGGAAGTAAAGCACAATTTACTTTTTGTACAGCATATGCCTTGTGCGTTGAGTCATTGATTCCACAAGAGTGGATTTCAATTGGAAACCATTTCGGATTCTTTTATTAGTCGGAAATCGGCATCTTTAGTACGTCAAATTAAATTGTAACGTGTAACACACACATTGTAATTGTAACAGTAGTACAAGTAACAGCATTTAACAGAAATAGAATTTGCTTTCCGGCTTTTATGACCGCCATGAGTCCAAGACAACTTTCATTCTAATTTTGACCAGTTATAAATTAGTAAGCTGGAGAAGCATTGAGGAAAACGAAGCTTGTGTAGTAGTAATAGTGCTGGCTGTGTGTCAGTTCCCATTTCCCATTTGCGAAACACTATAGTAAAGCTGTGGAGCAAGTGTAACTCTGCTGCAGATAAAGATAAAGTAAGAACTTTTGTCGCCACAAAGTTCATCGAAGATAAACACAAATGGAACTGGTTACTCACAAATTATTAGTTATACATTCGTATTTTCCCAAGTGCAATGAACACTCGTTCCGTTCTGCCTTGTTTTATTTAACTTGGTTGTTTGTTTGAATCATTTTAATGATATGACTAATACAAGTAGTATAAATTGCAAAGTGTACTTTTAGGATCGGATGTAGTATTCGGGGAACCAAACGCTCAACATCCTTCTTGAGCAATAGGTTCCAATTTTGCAATTATAACTTGCAATTTAAAAAAATATGGAGAATTTTTCTTCAGTGTTATTTACATTGTGTTTACTCCTTTGTCTGATTTTATTGACGGTTTACCGTTTATATTTGTATTTCACTGCGCATTTTAATTATTTCATCAAGCAACAAATCCCGGGACCCAAACCTATTCCGTTTTTTGGAACTTGGTACGGAAAATGGAAACGGGTAAAAAAAATTATAATAAAAAACACCAGAGTTTTCTCTAAAGTGAGAATCCAAATGTAAACGTGTAATCATTTTGTTAAAAAAGGAATTGCATCAAATTGAAAACGAACGTTTATTAAAATATGGAAACTTGTACGGGTGAGTTTGTTTAGTAAACCTCGCTTTCACAAACAATTATCAAACCTTTGCCGTAGTGTTTATAATATTTCATTAAAATCGTCGAAAAGATTTATAAAAAAGGTTTCAACTCTTTCAAGGAAATTCGATGGACGAACTCCCAACACTGTCATCGCAGATCCGAATCTTCTTCGACAGATTTTGATTCGCGATTTTGACTTGTTTACGAATCGACGACCATTCATCACGAATAATACTTTCATTAATTCCGGACTCGCTATATTGAATGATAAGCAATGGAAGGACGTTCGGAAAGCACTCCGCCCTGCATTCTCTGCTAGCAAAATTAAGCAGGTAAATTGCTCTATAAGCCCGGACAATAAACATATTATCAATGGATGACATCATCATGCAATTCGTGGGGAAACTGCGCATTATTTTTTAGGTGCAATCTACGTGTACGTATTCTGTAATGCAGTAATGTTTAATGCATCATTTGGTAATTTAATCATACTTTTACAGACTTATGGCGCAATGCAAGAGTGCGTTGACATCCTTTTGGATCACGTTCACCAAGCTGTCGTCAATTGTAGACAAGTCAACTTGAAGAAGTAAAAGTTCAATGAAAGTGCACATTTCTAATTACGTTGCATGTTTTTCTCAAGTTCATTCCTACCATTTTCGTCCAGATTAATGGGTGCATACACCTTGGACATGATAGCCTCTTGCATTATGGGATCGCAACTGGATTCCTTGAGTGCCCCGGATGCCTTGATTGTGAAGAAAGCGATGAAAATGTTTTCGACTCCAGTTTCGCGAAATCCGCTGTATTCCATAACACGTAAACAAAAATCATAATCAAATCAATGTTGCTGAGTATGTTTCCCTTATTGAATTATATGGTTGTTGAATACAGTAATGTACCCTGGAGTAGGACATTTCATCCCTAACTCTCAGTTATTGTTTGCTACTACCAACTTCTTCGTGGATCTTAGCCGTGAGATTTTAAGCAAGCGGAAAGAAATGACAAATTCAAGCGGTCTCATCAATTCAATTGTAATATAAATACATAGTCACTATTCTTGAATATGAACCCTACTCATTGAGAAATACTTTAAAATGACTATAGAAGCGCAATGATTTCTTGTCCTTACTCTTGGAAGCAGCAGAAGATCCAAACTCGCCATTGGCAGATGAAGACATTCTCCTTTCTCAGATCCTAATGTTTCTTGTGGCAGGATTCGACACAACGTCAACGCTTCTCACTATGATTTTATATTCTCTGGCTATGCATCCAAATGTACAAGAACGTCTGAGAAAGGAGTTGCACGATGCCCTGGAAAAGCATGGAAGCCAAATTCCCATATCATCTATAAACGATTTGAAATACTTGGACCAATGTATTTCAGAAACGCTGCGATTGTATTCCCCAGTTGTTCGGTAATGTAATTCAAAAATTCAAACCTAATGCTGTCAACATTTTGAACAGGAAGCCATTAACATTTCAATGCAATAACTCTAGTGTGGAGAGAATTTGTAAAGAAACGGTCACATACGGTTCCGTGACCATTCGGAAAGGAACTTTAGTCACTGTTCCAATCTATGCGATTCATCACAATCCAAAGATTTATGCGGATCCTTATAAATTTGATCCGGAGAGGTACTGTATAAAATCATGTCGTACATATCAATTTTACCAAAACTAGTATTTAATGTACGAATTTGGTTATCTTTTAAGATTTGCAAAGAAAGATAAATTAGACAACATGACCTACCTTCCTTTCGGTCAAGGTCTTCGAAGTTGTATTGGACAGCATTTCGCATTGCAGGTGGTCAAAATTGCACTTGCCCATGTGCTTGAACGTTATAGAATCACGCGAATCGAAAAAACGACGGTAATGAATTTTTATGACTTAACCGGTAAAAACTCGAAATGACAATTATTTCTTGACGACGAGCATTATGAATGTTACAGAAAATTCCAGCTTTTTATGAAGGCGTCCTGGGGTTGATGCAACCTAAGAAAATTCTGGTTGGAATTGAAAATGCAAATTGACAACAGAGTCCATGAAAATTCAGTCTTTGATGGTCTTATCTCTTACGGGAGAAATTGTTAACAAAAAACCAGAATTACGCAAGATGCATTGTGATACAATCTGTAATTTGTTCAGTAAAGTGCATTCTTATTCTAATTTTCATTGGAAATGCAGCAAAAAATAAAGTCAACTATACAATATAAAATTAGATACACTTGAGATAAATTAGCATTACATTTTTCTGCTGTTGGATTCATTCATCTTGTTCCCACTCTTTGTGTGATTTAATACAAGTCCGTCATGTTACTCATTAAGATTCCAAGATCGTGCATTTGCATGGCAAAAGGTAACAAATAACATTTTATATCCGCCAGTCAAAACCGACACCAAGCCTAATTAATTTAGTCGATGTCATATTCCCTTAAACAAACGAACAAGTTGAGGTTGGTTCAAGATTTGAAGATGCACTCTCTGTCCAATTTCCATACAAATGAGAAGCATTAATTTGGTTTCTGAGCACAGAATAAGCAAACAGTACGAAACGAATTGCATTATTTGATTTGACTGCTGGAGAGAGCAGCCGCGACGGTGACTTGTCCATTACCTAACGCAAATGAGTGGCAGCGCTCATGAGAATTAAATCATGATTAGCTCATGGAAAAGTAAAGTCAAGTGCCGCTTCGTCGTGGTGTCCCACGAAGAAGGTAGGTGAAGTGACCTTGACAAGTCGAAAAAGTTTGGTCATTTCACAAGTGTGCAAATGGACCGTCATGTCCAATAAAGTTGCTGAAAGACTCATCTTCTCTTCACTTGTGAGGAATACTGAACAACTTGTTCTTCTTTGTGTAGACAAGAGTCTTCAAGTATTAAAAGACGAGTAATGAGCCCAACAGACCTCAATATGCAGGAAAACCAGTCATTCTTCCTTTTTTTGACAAAACTGGAGAGATTCTTCACAGATCTATAAACCTGGAATTGTCTCAATGAATGTCTGGACCCAAAGTGCGAGCGTGAGCATAGTCCACGTCAGAAGAGTAGTACTTTTTTATTCGGCACAGTGGCACAGAACTCATTGTGAGTTATGGGACCTTCTGGCTTGCATGCTAAATGAACTCAAAGCTCATCTAGGGGAAGACGATAGCTTTCTCATGACTGTGTCAAATTTTTACATTGCTTATGGTGGGCCGGTTTAGAAAAATTGGGCGTTTGCAAGGTTAGAAGAATTCCCATGAAACGTAAAGAAAAATCTGGAGTCTTCAACACGTATAAATAGGAGCGAGATTCTCCAGATGACCACATTCCGAATCCAGGGTCTGTTGGACAAAGAACAGCTACTGCCCCCAATCTTCCAGCATGAAGGCTTTTGTAAGTTGACCACTCTTTGACCATTTAAACCCGACTGGTAAAGTTTCACGTAATCTATATTAATAATTTATTATTGTACGATCAAGGTTATTCTTTCAATCTTCGTGGCGTCAGCCCTCGGAGGACAATACCATGAAAATCGTAACATGGCGTCGGGTTATTCAAGCTTTGCTGGGTCCTCTTCTACTGGTAACTTCGGAGGACGATCAGACGACAGCAATCTTATCGATATTCCATTCACCATTGAAACCCGCACCATTTCCGGTGGCAATACCAATAAGCAACAATACCAGCAGCCAATGCAGAGACAAATGCCAATGCAACAGCAACGTCAAATGCCAATGCAACAGCAACGTCAAATGCCAATGCAACAACAACGTCAGATGCCAATGCAACAGCCCATGTTTCAACAGCAGCAGCAACAAAGAATCCAACTTCCAGTCCAAACTCAAAAAATGTCCATGCCAATGCAATCTTCCAACTGGGGCGGAAACACCCGTAGCCAAGGCTCCATGAACATGAACTTTGGCGACAGTGGCACCACCACCAGCAACTGGGGCGGAAACACCAATTACCGCAACTCTTACCCAAAAATGCAAACCATGCCAATGCAGCAAAACTACGCTCCTCAACAAACCATGCAACAACGTACTACCAACTATGGCGGATCGTATGGACAACAGCAACAACAACAATCTAGTTTCAGTCAACCAATGAGACTGCCCACCATCAGCGAAAGTCATGATACCATGAACTCTGGAATGGGCATGGGATACACTGGCCAAATGAATCAAGGTAGCTCTTGGGGCGGAATGTCATCCAAACCCATGGCCATGTCTGGATACTCCAACGGAAACCAGGGATCTTCTTGGGGCAGCTCCGGTGCCACCGCCGGAACCCGCGATTTCGGAGGTAACAGCAACCAAATGAGCAGCAGCTTCGGAAGCAACAGCGGCAGCAGTTCTGGAGGTCTCATTGATTATCCATTTACCATTGAAGTTCGTCAAGGAAAACTCTGGTAAATCATCGGACCCAACTCACCTTACATGCCGGACAGACAAAAAAACAATGAAATGTTCACTTAAATTCGAACTTAGAAGCTGAAAAACAAACATTTACTGTATTTTAGGCATGGTTTGAAATGTTTAATGATCTTCCTTTAGTACCTGTCGCTGTTAGATTTTCTTGTAGAAACAAATAAAAGTTACAGATATTGTCTTATTGTGCAAGTCAACTTGAGGTGAAACACATCCAACTTTTTGAGCACGTTACACAACATTTTTTAAAAATCGAGACATTGGCATATTTTGTTAATTAATATTATTATAGTTTCCGTGATCTTCTCATGATTTTAAAATTAAACGTTGCGTTGGCCTACGCGTTTTTTGTACAAGAAGTCAATCTTATTTTAGGAGACAAGTGCACCTGTGCACTTGAGTTAGTCTAACGCTAAGGTTCCATGTGCAGTGAGTTAGACACAACTATCAAACAAGTACTTAATTTTTAACAACCTTGTAATAAAACTGTGCTACGTCCCACTTTCATGTAAGCTGTAAGCCGTCGTTATAGAACGTAAAGTACAGCAGCGTCCATGCAGGTGCAGCATGTCAATCCATTACTCCTTATTCTTGACTTGAGTTCCTATTCCTTCCTATGTTCCTATGCATGCTTTTGGAATCTGCATTAGCTGTCTAAATCAATGTCATGATTCACCCAATGCACACGATTATCTAATTCTTGGATATATGCAAACAGGTAAGGACACAAGTTAAGAACTTGAGATGAAAATCAGATACTACGATTGCGCAATCCCATTGTCCACGTTACTTTTTTTTGACCCACTAGCCTTTCATGTTTATTGATTATACCGGCTTCTAGAGAATTAGATTTGTGTTTTTGACACCAATTTGCATTATGTATCCAGAGACTCGCAAAATTCACATAATTAACTTACAGTTAGCAGTGAAAAGAAGCAAAACGTCGGAAGAACGTACGGATATGTTTCGCAATATTGTCGTCGTCAGGTAGGAATTCGCAAATTGCAGGTGAATGTACAGTACCCTTTGACTTTTGAGGTAATGTTATGGCTTGTGGCCAAAAAGACGAACAAACAGAAAAGTGCGTAGGGGCCATTGAATAGTCACTGTGTGTAATGAGAGGTCGTTTTCTCTAATGCACTTCAATTTCAGTGGTCACAAAAGTCACAAGTCACAAAACAATGCAATTATATCATAGTAAGTAGTGAACGAGTCTAAAAGCGAGAGCTACTAAATGTTAAGTGATGGCACGCGCACGAAAAACACTATGAAAAAGTGCGTGTACCTGTAATTTATCTACTTTGTGAAAACGTTAACCACATCTTTCGCAGTAACAAGTCAATTGTGAGACTGTTTGCTTGTTTGTTCATTTGTTTGTTAAAAGTGTAATTATTGGACGAGCCAAAAACCCGGTAATTGTACATAGAAAAGACAAACCTTTTGGTTCCATTTTGAATTCTTAAATCCTATATTGTTCTTAATAATATCCTTTTCAGAGTGTCATTCCACAATATGCTATTCTTCACAATTTTATTGGGATTGTCAGTTTGGAGTCCTTGTGATTCTTGCCATACAAAGACAATACAAAAGAATCATGAATCCCATGGAACGTACGGACCCAGATTTCGGGATTTGTACCATCAGCAAATTAATCACAATTACTACGTTAATGGGGAAAAAGCTGGTACAATAACAGAGTCCAAACAATCCGTTGTCAATGAGGATGGGACGGATGTGACACAGCATAATGTGGAAGACGCCGACAGCAATATCATCAGCGTTCAGCAAACGTTGTTCCCGAAGGGCGAAGACGCTCCAGAACCAGAAGAAAATAAAAAATCGGGTTTTAGCCTTAAGAATCTTTTACACTCTTTCCTCAATCCGGACTCCAATTCAGATACTAGTAGCAGCACCAAGAATGCCGAAGAAGTGAATGAAAAAGAAAATGACCAACCAAAAAAAGGAGGTGACGATGTTCCATTCACTGTGAAACTTTTGAGAGGATATACCAAATAAATTAGGATTATGCACATGCACTGTGATTCAATTTAAATTAATACTTTCCGAATTAGATTAGGCTATATAGTCACTTGAATATTAGACGTACCATTATAATTCGCAAAACCACTGCATTTATTGTATGCATTATATTTTGTAAATTGTAAACTCTGAGAATGGTTAGAGAAAGGGAACATAGAACATGTAATGTATAATCATAATGAATAATGATGGTTTCATGGTTTATTGAATTCTAGTCCAATTTTGCAAATTGTATAGATACGTAATTTATTATTTTGTATAAAATTCCGCATTTAAGAACTGAAATTAAAATTCTCAGTCAGTAACAGAATATTATTCNGAATATTATTCTATAAACAAATTAATTACTTTTAGTGCATTTAGGATAAAATGTTGTGTAATTTAAGGAAGTGAATTCGTTTTTCCTTTCATGCTTTTTGAGTTGACTCTGTTGACGGATGTAATACCCTATATGCAGTATGGAAATGTCAGAATTGAACAAACTCTCTCCTCTTGTCTGCTTGATTTACTTGTATGATGTCTGAAGTTTGCAATTGGGTAGTTGTAATTGAATCCTTCGCGAGGTTGCTTACTTTTGGTGGCAATTGGGAGTTCTCAGAAGCTCGATGTGAGCTCCTGTGATGGTCGTCAGTCGTTGCCCACGACAAGATGAGGTGGACAAGGATAACCAAATAAGAATTAATGAACAACAATAGATAAAAAAAGTGGGACAAGCAGAATACGTTCACTTAACAGTTAACACCTAACGATGAACAGGTAGTCTGATCGTTGTTGCCTTTTTATATTACATTGTAAGATGAACGATTGTTTGAAATGGACACACGACAAAAAATGAAATCTTGGATTCAGATGAAATGATTTGTCACCTTGTAGCATTGATTAATCATGGTATGAAAATCATATAGCGAAATTATTATTTCATGAATTCATATTACTTGATTATAGTCATTAGTTCCATACACGAGAAGGGAGGAACTCTGAAATCATCATTTTTATAGAATTTATTTTAGTATCCAATCAAAATTGGTAACAAATTTTACGTCTTTTTAACGCTTCAAATCGCAACAGAATCTCAAATTGACCGAAAAGAAAAGTATAAAAATATAAAAATGCGTACAATGCTGATAATGTTGATTTTTCTCAAATGGTCTGACGTTGACATTTTTGGGTGTTCTAACCTTGTCCCCATCCGCCGCCGCCGCCGCCGCCACCTCCACCATAACCGCCTCCACCTCCACCCTTTCCGCCGCCAAATCCTCCTCCGCCGAATCCACCTTTGCCTCCACCCCCGTGACCACCACCGCCGTAGCCACCACCGCCACCACCGTGACCGCCGCCACCGTGACCGCCTCCTCCAAATCCTCCTTTTCCTCCACCGTGGCCACCGCCATGACCACCACCGTGACCTCCGTGACCTCCGTGACCACCACCTCCGAAACCTCCTTTTCCTCCACCGTGACCACCGCCGTGACCGCCTCCATGACCTCCTTTTCCGCCACCTCCATGACCTCCTCCAAATCCTCCCTTTCCACCTCCACCATGGCCACCACCATGGCCACCACCGAATCCACCTCCTCCACCACCCTTCTTTCCACCACCACCACCGTAACCGCCGCCGCCACCTCCACCGAATCCGCCTCCACCGCCTCCTTTGCCACCACCTCCTCCACCGTAACCGCCGCCACCTCCGCCTCCGCCCCCTTGTCCCCAGCCGCCGCCGGCTAAGGTAAACGCCACGCAGAAGCACAGAACCAACTGTAATAAACGTTCGAAATTGACTAAATTAGTTACACATGTCTAATTAAGTACACAATTTTAAACTTTAATTTTCAAATGACATGAAAAATTTTGTTTTTACCGCAATCGCCAGCCTCATGATTTGTGAATCTCCTAGAGGACTTTCCTTAAGATTCAAAGATGAACTGGTGATGAAAGTGACATAAAATTCGACTTTTATACTCAAGACTCATCCCGGAATAAGGGACAAAGAATCTTATGCTTAGGACTTATGACTACGGAGTCTGGCCCACTCCTTCTCATTTCATTGTGCTGTGACAACTTTACAATTTATGGTATTGCACAAAAACTCTAAACGTGGACATGGACTCACAAAACGGTATTCTGCAATTCTAACAGTGACCTTGTTACAAAAAAGTGCATCATGGAAGTCTATAAGTACGCGGAATGGGTGCTTATTTGTCATTTCAGCTTTTTGAGCGGTATTAAGTGCAAAAGTGACACATCATTGCATCGCGTCGTAATGCCTGCAGTTTTTACGTCAATTCATTTCTGAAGGGCCATTACACAGCACTTTTTGAGTCAAGAAAAAGCAGAAGCAGTGATTTCATTTCATTTGTATGCCATTTCTTTTACAGGGAACAAAGTAACAAAATGAAATTATCTTGATTATGAGCTTCTCACGAACTGCGAAAGGATGAATTTTCAAGGTCCGTGTGAATGTTCAGAAAAAGTAAAAATGATCAGTGTGCATGCATGAGGAATTTAGAACAAATTAGATTTATAATAAACTTTCATTGTTACATAGCAAAATTTCAATATTATTTTACAATTGCTGTTAAATGACGTAGCGCTAATACTATGAATTGAATTCACGAGTGAATTTAATACTAATTTAGTTGTTGATAAGTCCGACCTTATGGTGCCCTTTAAACTAATGTGGATGACCGCCAGGAATAGGATTGCCACATTCTCCGTCATACACGATCTTCAAACCTTTAAAATTAAACGTACTCCTAGATTAAGTTCATACTTGAGGACGGTTCAACACCTTCAGTGCTTAAATTGTCTTAAAACGTCAAAACGTTACCTGGTGTGCGGCATGATTTTTGACATCCAAGATGACATGCATTGTGATACGTGACACCATCAGCTCCGCATACGGGTTTGTAAACAGCTTGACAAACACCGCAATTCGAACAATCCTCTAAATAAATTAAACAATTTAATACCATCTTCGCAAAATCATAGCCTTTTCCAGTCTTCACGCAAAATATTGGCTTACCATATCCAGAAACGACACATGCAGACAGAAGGATTACAAAAATTACAAGTTTTAAATTCATTATTAGATTTTGATTATAGGATTAATGTAACAGAAAAACAGAATTATGTACGTGTCGAAGAAAATGAAAGTTGCGAACTGTAGTAATCAACTTTGCTCACTGACCAGATGTGATAGACGGTCAAAAATCCCTGCTCTCATTACAATCCTTATGATGTCAGCGTCGTCGAGGGCATTGAGATCAAAGTGAAGGGTCCTTTTTGTTGTGATTTGGACATGATCGCTTTAAGGGGTCTGTCAATCAAGTCAACTAAATAAGAGATTGTATTACGCATTACGCTTACGCATTCCTTATTTCAATACATATACAATGTAATCTTCATAATACATGTTGTATCATGAAATAATGATACACATATGACTACAAGACTATTGATTACTCTACCGTACTTGCTTGATCGCAATTGACAATTCAAGTGGAACAGAACTGAATGCGGCGGATGATCTAGTTTTTGTAAATTTAATGCATCTCTATTCTCTAATCTCTATCTCTACTTCTCTTCTCTACTTTACATTCTTAATTTAATATACTGGTTGTAGCCTATATGCCTATACCATTACCATTACTATTCCAAATTCCCGATACCGACAGATACCACAGATCTTGAACTTCTAAATCACTGACTTAAACTATTTTAAAAATAATATAAATTATATTTGTCGTCTTAGCTGCTTATAGTTGGTTTATAGTGTTGTATAATTTCTGTTGTAGAGTTTGGTTATCTTGAAAATGGTAATCGACATTCGACATGTAATCTTCGAAGCCATTAAATTGCAATGAAAACATCACGATCGCGTGTATTTAATTTGCCACTCTCAAAAAACACATTCACTGTGGGAAGGTCACAAGTTTTGAGTCCACTGCAGTTTTGCAGTCCACAAGTACACGGCGCTCATTTTGTGCACTTTTTGCTGTTTGGCCGTTAAGTAAAGGTTAAAATTGACCACACAGTAAAATGCAATAATAATTATAATAAGGAATTTAGTATTGAGTATATTATCATTATCATTAAAGGAAGGGACAAACAACAAGGCAGCTCAATTGTTGCAATCTTGTGATACACCTGTAGATGCAATCAGATGAATGAGCATTTGCACATGTACTTGAAAAAAACTTGTTTGATAGTTGTATGACAAAACGGTTACATCGTTAAATTCCTTTAAATTGAGTACTGAAAGCATGAAATGTGATTTTTGCCATATTCAGGCGTCAGCAAAGCATCATCCCAACCGCGTCATTGCGCATTCATATTGTGATTGCTTATTGTGCCTATAAGCTTGAAATCTCAATGAGACTTTCTTCAAAATTAGAATTGGATTCCAATTAAGATTAATTTCATATTGCAATAAAAATGCTAATTATGTGTTTAATCAGTAAGAGGGAATATCATGTTTTTATTGTTTTTCCTCCTTCATAAAATCACATTTCGAGGTTTAACTTTAGGACAAATTGGACAAATGGCAAAAGGTTAAGGATTGAATTTTGGGTGAAGGTAAGTAACATTTTTTGGCTAAGGATTCGTTTAATGATTCGGAACGTTTTTTGCCATACGCATATCTAATCAATGATTGTTTAACTAAAATTTATTATTAAAAACAAAAGAAGGTTTCAGAGCTATAGTAAATTCTAATAAATCTTCGTGACAAAATTCGTCACGATTCTCATGTCACATCAATTCAAAAGGTGTGAAATCGTAGTGCTTAGCCACCGCCGCGTCGTCATGTGCCGTTTTATTTGTCTAACCTGCTCCTTGTTAACGTTGATTACGTAGTTAATGTTGTACTTTTTGTGTAACGTGCGTGAATCAAGCCGTAATGCTGCTGGTATATAAAAAATATCGCAGCAAGTCTCAAAATGCGCTTTATCTCTTATTATTAGTGTATTATACAGTGTTACTTTTTGGCTAAATGCGTTGGTCGCATGTCTTCAACTCACCCTCAAGTCCCGACCCTGACTGTCACTTAGGCTGACCTTGTGTCGAGGAGAATCTTCACATTCACTCTGTAATTTGCGTGAAGGCGACTCTTCACATGACATTCTACTGCTCCTGCAACCAAACCAACTTTACTCGGTCAAGCACAAATGAACAAATGAACAGGGCAAAGTTACCTCATGTCGTGTCGTGTCAGTTGTATTCTTCCTTTTCTGTAGGTGGTGGTATCGTGTGCTAAACAATGCATTTAAGTTAAAGGGCATGTCAAATTAAGACGAACATGAGCCCATGAAGACGGCACCCACCAAAATCGCACGATGGTACATGAAGATAACAGCTAGGGAACACATTAATGCAAAAAAATGGAAAAGCAATACATTTTCATGGAAGGAACAAGGCTCACTTTGGGACTTTATGGTTAGTTTCATTTTCAGGGATTTCTACTAGTTGTATAAATTCATTCTTCTTGGCAAAATATAGTATTAGTTGTTGGAAATCATTGAGCAAGAAGAGGTTTTGCACGTGTCAAGTGAACAACGTGGTTGTGACAACACTTTACAATGCGAGTCTTATTCTTGGTAAACATTATTGAGACTATTTTGTACTAATCACATGGAATTGGGAATTTGTGTTATTTGTGAACATTATTTTGCGGTAGATTGTCATTTTTGGCGTTGTGGCTTTGGCCAACGCTGGATTCCTGTCAAGTTTGTTTGGCGGTGGTGGTGGTGGTGGTGGCCGAAGAAGCAGCCGTGGAGGAGGTTGGGGATCCCAAGGGCGAAGTTCCGGCGGTGGTGGGATTAGAATTTCACTTGGAAGTTCACCTCAAAGATCATCATCCCGATCGAATTCCGGAGGATGGGGAGCTCAGCGATCCCAAGGATGGCAAACGCAACAACGTTCCCAACCTCAGGGTTGGCAAACTCAACAAAGGTCGCAAGGATGGCAAGGACAAAGCCAAAGCAGGTCGCAAGGTTGGCAAACACAGCAATCTCAACCACAAGGATGGCAAACCGGAAGATCTCAAGGAGGCGGGGGTTGGCAACAAAGTTCCGGGCAACAGCGGTCACAAGGATGGCAGACTCAGGGCTCAAGCTCTTCTGGATTCCCTGCTTCGCTAACTCAAGGATACCAACCTGGACCACCACCAGGATGGAACCAAGGGCGCAGTAGTCAAAGTTCCGGAGGATGGGGTTCTAGCAGCAACGTTAGATCCGGAGGATGGTAGTCCTGGAAAATTGATTACTCCGCTAAAAACAAGCCAGTGCAAACATTTTCATTACGAATTAAAAAGGAATCAAATTAATAAACTGCAAGTTTCTTTCTGGACAGACTTTCATTTTATTTTTTATTATGTTTCTCTACAAATACATTCATTAGCGTTTTGCTGGTTTACTTGATTATTTATACTAGCAGACGACAAAAAGCAATTCTCATGTTCATGTCACTTGGATTAAAACTAATTTCATTGTTAATTACTACCAGGAATATTTTTAATCAATAATTTACGGTGACCTCGAAGCTTCCTTACATCACTTTTACATCCAAGTCAGTACGTAATGTCTCAACTCTCAAGTCTCAACCTTTTATTATTATACTTCATTACAAAGCATTTAATTAGCTGAGAGGCACGCATTAATGTAGTAGTAATATTAAGTTAATATTTCATTTAAGTATCATGTATTCTTTTATGTCATTATTATACCTTTTGTGTTACATTTTAAAATACTACGAGACACATTACTATATGTAAATTGACGCGATTGAATTTTCATAAGCCCTGGCAGTATAGTAATTGTATTAGTTTAATTTCATTCGACATTCAAAAATGTGCTATTCAGAATTCAGTTAAACGTTAATGAGATGTCAGACAAACAGCAAAACAATCACTCAACAATCAATAGTTAGGCGAGAAATTGAACAACGTGTCTTGAGAGAGGCAAAGAGAACGTTAATAAGAGCGTAATATTTTTCAAGTGGCAGTTTCCGTTTTTGTATGAGTTGTTGGAAGAGTAAAAGTTATGTTTTTCATAAGATATGGGAAAGCATTGTCACGTAAGTGAACATTACAGGTTTATTAGTATCTCACTGTTTTAGAGCTCAAGTGTAGTTCTTCTATTACTAGATGTAGAAACATTCTATTTTGTTTACCACACATTAAAGTTGACACTTGGGCAAAACTGAGGCATTCAGTAAATAGTAAGGGAAAGAAATACAATTTCTCTATGAATGTTCGCTCGCATTCTGATACTGCAATTTCAATTCCGGCATTGCGGTTTCAATCTAATAAGACTGCACTTTTGCACAACTGCGGAAGGCCAGGCTTTGAATTCATCTGCACATT